>VDFB02037098.1:0-12384 GCA_007258455.2 Sequoia sempervirens | reverse complement strand
TAGAAGTATTTCATAAGGAAGCGATGGTTTTAGTTTGAATTTGCTTGTGATCAAGCACTTTTCAATTCTCTCTATCTGTGCCCACTTGATGTCAGTGGTACTGCTAGTCCAAATTTCATATCTATAACGAACCACCGGAACAACTAACAGCCCAAACACTGTTTGAATAGTCTTCCAATCCCACAACTCTACCTCTTTGCATCTGTTTTGAAGAGAAAAAAGTGCTCTCCAATCTCCCAAAGTTCATTTCCTTCTGCAAGTTTCCCAACTAAGCTTCTTGTTGAAATCAATTTTCAGGTATTTATACTTTGTTACTTCCTCTAGGATACTACCTTCAAAATAGAATTTGAACTGATTCTTTTTCCTTTTCTTGGAGAAGATCATGATCTTGGTCTTACTAATATGAACTTGCATATTGTTTACTCACAAGAATGACTTAACAGTTAACAACATACTAGAGTAAATGAGAATGTAATTCACAAAACATGTACAGGGAATATTCATGAACACATAATGTGCACAAAATAATGGTGTACTTCATTCATTAATGCAATAGATACAAAATACAATCATCTATGCTATGTCAACATAGGTCGTGTCATCAATCCTCTTACAGAGTCGTTGAATACTAGACCAATTTGGGTCCGACTGTCGAATCTCCCTCCAGTTTTGGGAGGATTCTTCTTATGAAGCTATCAACAACGCCATTGGACGCTTTTGAAGGTGGCCTCCATGACTTGGGATTTTGGGCATACTACAGTGACTCGTATTTTAATTGATTTGGACATTTCCAAACCTCTCCATGGTGATGTGGTCTTATTGGTGGACAGACCTTGGAAGCAACTTTTGGACTATGAGGGCCTCCCTTTTCGGTGCAGGAGGTGTTTCTCCATTGGTCATTTGGCCTCTGGTTGCCCTCATGCCCGTTGCAAGGGCGCTGCTACCTGGTGGAAGGATGCTCTCACGGACCATCTCACAGTGGGTTCTCCCTCTTCGGATGATTCCTCCGAGGAGGACAACCTTGTTGATTCTTCCAGGGAGTTTGTGTCTTGCCAGACTCCTCTTCCGGCTATCCCATCCATGGAACCATTATTTCCTCGAACTACTGTCAATGCTCTGACAGACCCTGCCTAGCCCTCGTCGAGTGCTTCTGCTGGTCCTTCGGTTGCTCCTATCTCCTCTTCTACGCTGCTTGGTGGCTCATTGCCCATGGTGGCTGTTGAGGATCCACTCCTCTCACCTTGCTCAGTGGACTTAGATTCTGAGTCTTCCTAGTCTATTGTGCGAAGGAGAGAGAAGGGACTCCCCAAATATGTCGCTACTTCACGACCTAGGGTGAAGGGAATCAGATTAGTCCCCTCAGGTTCTGGGGTTGTCTAGTCCTCGTATGTTGTTCGACAACTGTCTGTCAGTTGTTTCTGTGTGTGGACTATTTCCGTTCTGTTGGACCCTAGTGGCTCCTGTTTTTTCCTAATTCATTCTTGGTTTGAACTAGCTTCTTTTTGGCCTTGAGGGATTTCTGTGTAAAGGGTACAACACCCTGTAATGTTGCTTAATCAAAAACATAGGTCGTGTCATAATATGTCCCCAACTACAATGAAACCAACATATATATATAGTTAGTTACGGTGGTTGAGAATACCAACCTTGGCGACTACCCATTACAACTAATCCCATTGGTTGAGGACTTAATTCCAGACAATTTTATAATATAAAATATTTTGCTGCATACAATATAGTTATATTTAATTACATTAAATAGTCAATTAACAACATGAACACTCTCGACTGATTACATCAACCCCCCACAAAAAAATGTCATCTTCTAGATGACAAAAAACCAAAATGGGGACTACAAAGAAAAATGTTTATTGAGGGTGAGAGGGCACCCCTAGATGTACTGATGACATAGGGGTGGTTGACACCGACTTTTGTTGTTATAGTCCTTGAAGTTTCTGGTTGGCTTGTAGCTACCTCTCCTGTGTTGTCTTCACCATTTGTACTACTTTTGAAAGTTTGGCCTTCATCCTCTCACGCTCTTGGCTTCTTCCCTCCAATTCCTCGTCTTTCTCCTTCAGTTGGCCCTCCCTCTCGGCTATAATTTTCACTGTCTCAGCCAACTATGTATCTCGTTCTACAAATAGTCTCTCCTTCTCACTCAATTGCACATCACATTTTGCAAACAGTCTCTCCTTCTCACTCAACTACACATCACGTTCTTCCAATGCTCTCCTTCTCAACCACTGTCTGCTTGAGAGTTGTAACTCTCGTACACTTGTAACTCTCGTATGCTCAACAACAATCACTTAAGCTAGTTGCTCCTATGACTTGTAGATTTGATCCACCAACTCCACTCTGCTACTCTCCGCATGTGCTAAAGCTTTATCTCTCATCTTAGTAGCTTCATGTATGGCAAGCATTTGGCAACACCATCAAAGGAAGACATCTTTGTAACTCTTCTCCATCCTATGGAGTGTTGTAAATACTCTCCCGACTACAGTGGGTCAAGTTGGCTGCCAAGCAATTGACATCTCCCCAGTCTCCACCCCTAGCCATTTACTTGAAATAAAGCACTAAAAGAATTTTCTCTTGCACCCATGTTGCATAAAGGCCAAGATCCTCTCGGCATCCTGTGCCACTAGAGGATCGAGCCCTATGACCAATTGTTGTCTTGTCTCTCCCACCTTGTACATGATGCGAGCCATCCCCTGCAGCTCACTCAAACATCTCTACATGGTGCCAAAGGGATCATGAGGGTCAAGCTGGCTAGTTTGAAAGAGTCCCCTTGATTCGTTTGTAATGTCCCTATTTTCAAGTTCCCTTGTAGTGTAGTTGGCATTGACCTTGTGGTTGTGTGTCACTTTTATCAAAGGAGTTAGTATTTGATGATCTCTAATGACCTCGAGGCCTTTGGAGAACTCCATATACCACTTTTCAAGGTGATTTTGGCTTCGTGTACTTTCCCAAGATTCTTGGAGAACGAGTCTATTTATAGTAAGTCACCCAGTCAGCTTCGTTCGTCATTATTCTTCATCGAGATCACTCTATTGTAGTTAGTTTTCGATTCTGATTCATTCTGGCAATTTCCACAAAATGAGTATATTAATGGTTTTATTTTCATTATTTCACTAAGGTTGCTAAATATTATTTAAAATATTTTAAAAAGCACCTTAGTAATATAGTCATCGGAATCGAATGAAATGTTTTAAATCATGGATGCATAAAACAAAGACCTTGTGTGTCAAATTGTGATTATTTTAATTAAAAGGTCCTTTTCAGAGCTAAAATGGAGTTTTTATTAAAAAGTGAGGTTTACAAGTAAAAGATTTTGGAGAGTTTAGTGGAAAAGTATAAAAGGAGATTTGGAGAGTTCATTTGGATATGCTTGAATATTATTTTGGATATGACCCCTTTTATTGGTTTATGACTAGTTTCTATCACTTTGGCGAACAAAACCCTTGGAAGGAAATTTAGGAAAACATGAGCAAAAAATTCCTGCCGTTTGTTGAAGGCTCTTATTCAGAGGTCTTGTTGGAGCTTGTTATCACATATTTTCAGAGTTTGTTTGTTTGCAGATTAGAGGTTTGTTTCAGTAATCTACACACAGGGAATATATTGCATATTGGTGTTGTTTGTGAATGCCTTCATTGCTAGTTGCTCCATTCAGGGGTTATGTTGGTGATTGAATTGATCAATTTGTAGCCTTTATTCAAGAGTTTATTGAAGGGTTTATTGAGGTGATGAAGTGATAGAAAATTTGTGAAGATATTGGTAAGGTTTTCAAGGAAGAAATAAATTAGTTTGTGACTCCTATTTTGGCCATACACCTTCAATAGGGTCGTACAACTTTAGCGAGGCATGTGGCCTCCTCCTAAGAAAAATGTCTAGGGTTTGGATTAGATATCACTCCCATTTGAGGCGTCTAGGGGTTGTTCATTGTTGCACATCAGTTTTATGGCAGAGAAAATGAGGGTTTGATGATTTGTGGGCATTTTTGTAAGCACCAACTTGCTGGTTGTGTATAATTAGACTTGCAAATTTCAATAACAACAAATGGGCATGCTTCATTTGAGTTTAATTTGCTAAATAATAATCTAGGTTGTATTTATTTTATGCAATTTCTTTATAATCTAGTTAGTTTTCAGATTTTGTTATATTGCATTTCCTGGCAAGAAAAACACAAAAAATCAAAAAGCAACAAAAACAAAAAAATCAACAACAAACAAGGGGGGACATTACATCGTCCTCACTGGACTCTGCATCTCCTCGACGTGTTTGTCTCTGTGCCAACCGTGATGGTGAAGGTGTTGTGCGGCCCAATCATGAGGTTGTCTGAGTTGGTCGTGAAGTTGCCTATGAAGGTGGTCGAACTATTTGTGTGATTGGGCGAGAGGCTAGTTGGGCTGACTATGAGGTTGAGTGTGGAGGCGGCTAGGCTAGCTTCAAGATGAGTCAAACGAATTGCAGAGTTGGCCGTGTACTCCTACTCAGCTGTTGTGTACTCAATTTGTGTACCCAATTGTGGAATCATCTATGTGCTTGGTTGCTTTGGTCGTGAGGGTGGCTTTGTTTGCAAAGCTGGTGGGTGAGTGACCTCCATCTTAGTTGACCCATGGGGTGGCTCTTGAGGTGGCTCTAGCGATGGTGGAGGGGTGTTAGCCACTACACCAGTCTCTCCCAACCATGCATCAAGCTTTGTGTCCTTTTTCCCATCCTCGTCCACTACAATTGTTGGTGGTACAACCGCTGTCTGTGCAATTGGTGGTGGTACGGGTACATGCACGGTTGTCGGCTGTATAGGTATGGCTGATCGTGGCTCCATTCTCGGCTCCACAAGAATCATCTCCTCCACCTCCTATGAGCCCGTGTCCCCCACCAAGGAAACCTCCTTTGTGCTCATCTCCTCTGAAGAGGGTAGCTCTATAGCCTCCTCTACATTGGGTGTATGGTTGTCTCCACTTTGCTCATGATCATCCTCACTCTGTCAAGGCAGTGAGATGTCTATTTTTCTCCTCTTTGCTGGTGGTACCGAATGAGGTATGTCATCACTTGCAGTCTGCACCCCCAAGTTTTCCCAATAAAACACGGTCGTCCAACCCTCATCTAGTTGATCGACTGACTACAATCTCCCATAGATATCGACCGACACCTGAGTGTAAATAGCATCTTGTAGTAGCCCAATAGTGTGTTGCATCATGTAGTGCTTTGTGTCGTAGGCACAAGAACTCTTGAATCCGCTCTAAGAGTAATGTCACCCAATTATACACCTTGCCTATATACATCCCTGTCATCAAGCCAATCACTCACATTGCAATGTTTGATGCCTTGCTCGCTCCAGCCAACTGACTCTTAATTAGATCCAATAGACATTTCCATTCGACACTATCGAGGAATTTCTTTCGCAACCCCTTATTGTCGACAGTCCAGATGCTATCTCTCTCCTCCTGGGTGAGATTGGATCTACACACCCTCGCCACTAGATTCTCCTTCATCTGTCGTGACATCTTCCCTGAGGGATTTGAAGCTGAAGCCCCTCAAGTAGGTATCCTGAATACCCTCATAAACTCTGGTGACCCATTTGAGATAGTTACTTGACATCCCCTATAATTGATGATTAACTTGTGGCCATGTCGATCGTAGTGGATAATCACTTTCTTGAGATAAGGTTCGAACTCCCGAGAGTTAAAAAATGACATCTATGCTACTTTGTCTACTTGTGCCTTCTCCAATGACCTCTTTAAGACATGGTCATCTTGAGTAGACAACCACTAGGAACGACACTTCATGCTGTTGAGACTCTCCCACATGATATTATCCGTTGTGACTACATCATCACTCTTCACCATGCTTCTTGTTGCTATCCTTGGATGAAATGGTGGCGACTTTCCCTTTGTTGTTGCTCGGCTACCATGTTATGAATGAATGAAAGATTTTAATGACGTCCACGAGACTAAACAGCCTATGGGACCGAGACACTCAACAACTTAGTTTGTCTCCAGACTCTTCTCCAGATCAGATCTCCTGCTATTAATTTTGACTAGGAGGCTAGCCGTCTGATTTATCTTATCCTCCTCAAATAACTGCTGCATATTGCCCACATCTGAAATACTTGAGTACTGATTACGGATATTTTCGTACGCTGTGCATTCCATGACGAAGTGCCACTCCGTTTCCACCACTCCCTTATTACAAAATAAGCACGTTCTTTCTTCCCAAGTTTCCTTAGGAGTCTTCCACCTACCAGTCTCACATCTAAGATGGTGGGACCCCGTTCTCAATTGAGCAATTAATAGCCTCGCTTTCCCTTTAATAGTTGCACCTAAATATGGTTTTTCACCATGTTCCTTAGCTGGGTTAAACTCTTTGATGTAATATGCTTTTTTTCGTCCGATCTGATTTGACCACATGGCAGTCCTGAATTTTTCCTTCACATAGATTTTTATTTCACTGTTGGTGTCAGGACACTCATGTAATTTGATGTTCCACTTGTTCAGCCACTTGATGTTCTGTTTCATCCATGTTTTCTTTCTTCGGACTAGAATCTCCTCCATAACCGTTTTGGGCCACCGGTGGTTATCCATGTTTTCAACCTTTTTTAGATAACTTAACAACCGGGTTATCGCTGAAGCTTCCAAAGGAAAAGCTCCCCCGCCTAGCTTCTACCTTTTCATGAACTTCTACCACTCTACCCTGCCACCTCGGTTAACAAATGAACTTCAAACACTCTTAGTTTTTTAAATACCGTCTTCTTGAGGCGATTTACTAGAAATTATTCGCCTTGGCCTACTCATTAATCCCTCCTTGTCGTACACCTCCACCACCCTCCTTGGTCACACTTTTCAATCTCTCTTTCCTTGTATGTTTTGCTACAATTTTTACGTACCAACTCTGTTCCTTTGCTTCCTACACGAATTTCCCTCTTGAGACCGTATGGTTTTCTATTTCCCTTTATTTCCGTATGGTTCCTTACCATGTACTCTTCTCCTCAACTATTTTTTTGGTTTTACATTATGACACCTTGCTCCCCGTCCCAGTAAATCTAGTGGGCCCGGTTTCTTAGAACATACAAATCTTGCCTTTAAGTTTCTCGACTTTCCCTCCATACATGTCGTATGAGTTTAACACCTGATATAGTTTTGTACCCTCGTGTGCAATGCCTTCTTAGATGTGAGACCGGAAGGTGGATGATACCTAAAGAGGAGTGGGCAGACAGAAGGTGTAGATATTGCACTCAAGGAGTGGTTGAGACAGAATGGCACTACATCAGGGAATGTTCGGCTTACAAGGACATTCGGATCAATTATACTGAGACATTAAAAGGGAACAATTTGGGTGATCTGTTTGAAGAAGAGAAGATAATAGGGTTTGCAGATTTTCTGATCAAGATACACAGCAGAAGATCCAAGATGCAGAAAGAAAAAGAAACATAGGTTTTTGCATTTTCTGGGGTTCACGTCTCTTCGCTTGCTATCTTTGGGTCCCATAGGCTGCTTGGCCTCGTGGACGTGATTAAAAACATTCATTCATTCATTCTCCAAACATCACATGACTCTCTCCGCCGGATACCATATGAGATACCTTTGCGAGCTTTTGCAAGAAACAACTTCTAGTTCTTTATGCGAGATTATTTTGTGGATTGTATGCCAGGTTGCACCTCCTATGTCGTCTTATTTCTCTCTTGATTACGTGGTTCAATTTCCTCACGTTGTCCTTACTTTTGGAGTTTGTGTGGCAGACTTGTTGTCACGGTGCACTTTGCCTTATGTGCCTTGAGCTCCCTCTTGAATAGCGCCATTTCCCTCTTCGCGTTTTCCCCTTCTTTGCCTTAGCAGTCGTATGATGAGCTTCTCTTAAACTCGTAATCGTTTTTTCTTTGTATTTTCATAGGTGAAACTTGTATTTTTCATTTGGTGAAACTTGTATTTTTCATTTGGGCATATGACATTTTCACCCTCTTCACTATATTTTTTAAAATAATATTTTTCACTTGACATTTTCTCCCCAATACTTTTTACATTTTTTGCGATTTTGATTTTTTTTCCATTTCAATATTCTTCTCCTTTGTTTTAATACTTTTTTGGTTTTTTGACTTCTCATTTTTTTCCTTTTCCACTTCATTTTAATTTTTTCAAAATTTTCTTTGTATTTTATATTTTTTCCACTTTTAGCCTTTGCTTTCTAGTTATTTCATCTTTTCATCTTTTGAAATTTTTAACTCTCCCACTTAATTTTTTCACCTCTTCCAATTTTCGACTTCTCCTTTATAATTTTTTCAATTTTTGACTTTTCTCCATTCATTTTTTGTTTTTTGCAATTTTCATTCTCTTTCATCACAGTTTCTTTTCTGCATTTTTCTCTCATCGCCTCGTACTTTGACTTCTGAGGCGTACCACCATTTGGAAGAAAATGGCGATCTCTTATAACACTCCTCATAGCATGTACCTAAATATTGTAAATAAAAAATTTTGTCGACCAATGGTGCGAGACACATACCTTTGTAACTCGCATCCACATATCGTTTGCCATATTTCTGATACTAGGTTATGTTTTCTCCATTCACGATTGGTGGACCCGCAAGATCTAGTATTACTTGTCACAATTTGTATGAGGTCACCAGTGTGGGTGACACCCAACCATTGTCTATGGCGTATTTGGCTAAGTCATCATTGTATCCGTTCGCTTGAGCACCAACAAACATATCTTTCATCATCATTATCAGTTTGAGACATGGTCCAATTTTTTTGAATACTCATTTCAGTCTTCGTTCCACCATTCATCTTCATGACTTTCGGTCTATTATCTTTCCTTTCTTTCTCTTTCTTCGTTCTCCTCTTCCTCCCTTTGCACTTCCTCATCTAGTTCATATGACACGTATCCCCTCTGTTCACCTTCATAGGGAGCTTGGTATTCCAATGACCCCATACCCTTCTCCAAAGGGCAGGTGTCCCAAATAGAGCATTAGTCAGGTGTCTATGGACCTGGGGCACTGGAATGCCCTCTACTCTCTTTCTAACAAGCCTCTCTTCGATTATCTTTTTTCCTCCTAGTGCGGTCCAATCCTCTTTTGGTACATACTAACTTCCTCCTATTCCCTAGTTTCTTCTTCTCTGGTTTCACTTCCACTTTCCAATCCTATGCCATTGTGTATCCCAACATGTTGATGGCTATTGTTTCTTTTCTCTCTTGATATGGCTTGAGCTTCGACCTGTTAATGGTGTCTGGTAATAGCATCCCATCCAGATTCTCTAACTTGATTGCTTCATTCTCACAGACCTCCCTAATTTTAAAGGGTCTGAGTCACCTAACTTTGAACTTCCTTGGTTTGATCTCATTACGATGGTTATATTTCAAAACTAACTAGACCGATCAGAAATTCATCCAGCAGAGGTGTTTGTCGTGCCAGTGTTTCCTTCGCTTTTGTATTGCCTCTATTTCCCACTGTGCCATAATTCTTTATTCATCAAGTTTGTTGAGTTGGAATAACCGCTCCTTCAAACTATCTATGTCGCCCAATCTATTCTCCATCACTATTCTCAAGCTCGATACCATGTACTATGTTGGCACTATCACCTCTTGACCACACATCAAGTAAAACAGTGTATGCTCAATCATCACCTTATACATCATATGATACGCCCATAGTACGATAGGTAAGCTTTCCTCCTAGTCAGCTTCTTCCATGATGCAAAACTTGTGAATGATGGAAACAAGTACTTTGTGTGTAGACTCAGCCTGTCGTTGGCTCTCGGGTAGTATGGACTTGAGAGATTATGGATATCTGAAACTTCGTTGTCATCAACTGAATGACATGGTTGACGAAATGCCCTCCTTGGTCGCTAGTGATTTGTATCAAGATGTACTATGTAACTATCTGCTTGTAGATAAATCTTGTCATACTCCGTGTAGTGTTGTTTGGTAACGCTCGAGCCTCTACCCATTTTGTCAAGTACTCGATGGTACGACAACTACGTACCTACACCGATGCAATTGGATGGCTTTCAGTGGTCCAATGAAGTCTAGCCCCCATTCATTCAAACAACTCCAAAGGTTGTGATGGGAACAATGGCATGGAGTCCCACTTAAGAGGCTTTCCAACTCTCTGATGTGTCACAACAAGTCACCCACTCTCGGGCATTTATATGTACTATAGGCCACCACAATCCTGGTAGGAGAAATTTTCGCATTGTGGCATCGGGTCCCATGTGTCCTCTGGCCAGACCTTCATGTTATTTTTTTAGTATTTTAGGAAGCTCTTCCTCCATAACACATCACCTTAGGATTTGGTATGACCCCATCTTGTATAGTAGCCCATTGATGAGCTAAAAAAAAAAACTTTTCAATATGAGTTTCCTTTGTTTGGTTGGTGGAATTTCTTTAGGGAATGTCGACATTGATAGGCACTCTCCAATCTTCTCGTACCATGGGGGAAAGTGCTGCAATCTTAAACAAGTGAGCATCCAAAAAGTCTTCATTCACTCCACCTTCGGCGGGTTCGCTAGTTTGGATCCTTGACAACTAGTCGGTGATCACATGACTTTTTCCAGGACATAAGATTATTGTGAATGTGAAATCTTGCAGCAACATCAACCATCGTCTTACTATCCCTTGTATTATGGGTTTTTTGACCAAGTACATGATGGCCTGATGGTCGACATATAATGTGAATGGTGTCGCCAATAGATAGTGTCTAAACTTTTGTACCATGTACACCAACCTGAGAGCTTCTTACTCAGTCATACTATAGTTTTTCTCTACCTTCAACAACAACTAACTTGTAAAGAATATTGGGTGATCCAACCCTTGTACTCCTACTTGTGTTAGTGTTGCTCTGATTGCATAATTGGAAGCATCAACATGTATGTGAAATTCCTTGCTCCAGTTTGGGTACACCAGTATTGGAAAATTGATTAGTCATACCTTCAACTCATTAAATCCTTTCTCTTGGTCATTTGTCCATACAAATGCTTGTCCCTTCTTGGTGAGTACGTTGAGTGGATAGGAAATCTTAGAAAAATTCTTAATGAACCTTCGATAGTGCCCCACGTGTCCAAGGAAGGATTTTATGCTAGTGACATTCTACAAAGCTTCCATCGATACGATGACCCTTATCTTTTTTGGGTTTGTCTTCAGTCCATCTTTACAAACAATGTGTCGCAATAGCTTTCCTTATGGTGCCATGAATCAACACTTCTTTGGATTTAATGCTAGTTGGGTTTCCCTGCACCTCTCGATACACTCTCCCAATGCTTTGAGGTGCTTCTCCTTGTTGTAAATTGACCAATCATCCAAGAATACCTTGAAGTTTCCAACCAAATTTTTTTCATTAATATGCAAAATTATTCTTTGAAAAGTAGTCAACATGTTACATAGCCCAAATGAGATTCAATTGTACGTGTACACTTCATATTTGACTATGAACATTGTCTTTGATTTGTCTTCCTTGGTAATACTTATCTGGTTATACCCAGAGAACCCGTCCATGAACAAGTGCATCTCATGTCCAGCCACTTCTTCGAGGATCATGTCAGTGAAGGGGGTTGGAAAGGGGTCTTTGATTTTTACTACATTCAAACTCTGGAAGTCCACACATATCCAAATCTATTCAAACTCCTTCAATGAATTGATGATTGGTAACACCCAATCACTCACTTCCACTTTGAATATGATGATTACTTCTAGCATTTTCTCAATCTTGTCCTATACCTTGGCGGCATAGTTCTTGTTCATTCTATAAGGTCTCTTCCGTATGGGTTGTGCTCCTAGTACGAGAGGGATCCTGTGTATGCACAGTTTCGGTAGTATTCCCTTCAATTCTTTGCACGCCTAGGTGAATGATTCTTTGTACTACATGAATATTTTGAACGCAATCACCTTCAATATGAGATCCCAATCATCACTGACTAGGTTGTCTTTGTTTTGTCTTCCTCTTCCAAATTCACCTTTTACATCTTTGGTTCCTCATACTTGATTAATTTGTCACATTCGAACTTGTGGGTTGGTGTATCATCCAGTTCTACTACCCCTTCTTTATATTTTCCATACTTAGATGGAAGTGTTTGGTTGGTTTTACCCTTATCTTCTTCTTCCTATATTTCTTTGACTTGTATCATGTTACATTTTGGGTGGAACACCTCATAATATTCCATTTTCCAATGAAACGGGCCATTTAGGGAACTTGTCTCATCCCCTGAGCAACTCTTGAGGTCAAGTATGCCTTCATCGTTTGGCTCCATAGCCTTCCTTCCTTTGTCCGTATTTAACTGTCCCCCATCAGATTCTGATGCAGAGGGTGCAATTCTTCACTTACAGCTTGGTTCTTCAGATCTATGACACACTTTCTCTTGTTTCTTTCAATCAAGAGTGTGTTTTGCTTCCAGTTGTGAT
>VDFB02037097.1:0-10637 GCA_007258455.2 Sequoia sempervirens | reverse complement strand
GAAACGAGAACACAAGGTGTTAATCGGATATGTTCAGCAGCTGTCTCGTTCTCGAGGGCAGGATGTACCAGTGATAGAGCCTCCAACAGATATTCCTAGAGAGTCGATCAGCGGCTTGGTAGAGTTGGGGAGGATGGCACAGGAGGCAGACAAATGGGTCGCAGGAGTTCGTACTGAGACAGAGAAATTTATGGAGGACCTTGCCTTCGCCTTTCAGCAGGCCTCTACTATTTTGGCACGGATGGATGCGGTGGATCATGCTTTGGGCCATGCCCTATCTATCGTGAGTAAGGTGATCCAGTCTTTGAGGCGTTGAGGCATGTGCCGTCGCAGTTGTTGATTGATGGAGGTGTCATTCAGGCGAATGACCGATATGATTTCTCTCGGTGGTATTCTTCGGCTATCACGGGGCGTGGCTTCTTCGATGCAGCACAGGCGGATTCAGCCAGGATTCACAAGGCTATGGCCAATATCATAGATGGAGTTCAGAATACCTTCGAGGCCATATTTGCTAGGCGGCTGAATCCTGAAGAGATAAGTTTTGATAATTTGAGGGGTTTGCTGGTTCCCTTCTTCGCAGATGTTAAGACCTTCGTACAAGATGACTTTGAAAATACTGCTACATTCTCCACTTTGATCCAGAACACGCAGGACTCATTGGCTGCTTGGAGAAAATCTTGTACGAGGCACGAGCACTCAGTTACAGTGTTAGAGTTTCAGTTAGATTGTGTTCCATCTATTTCAGTTGAGGAGGTTGAGGCCGTACTTAGCAGATTTGTTGAGTTGGCAGTCAGAGAGAAGGCTAATGGGAACACACTACTGGACGAGGATCTTCTAGAAGACTGAGCATTTATTACATTTGCTATTTTGGGAGTGAGTGGGAATCTTTGATTCATTTAATGTACCACTCCCTATTCTGGCAGTTTTTAGGGTTAGGGCTGAGGTGGCACGATTCTGGCCACTCTATTGATTGTAACCCTAGCCGTCCTTTGGGACTTGGCTAGCTATAAAAGGGGGAGTCCCCCTCATTTGTAAGGCATTAGGATTCAGAATCAGAGTAGACATTGAGAGAGCATTAGCCTTAGAGCTAGATAGTGTAGTAGTGTAGAGCATTTTTGCATAATTTGGAGAAGAGAGAAAGTTTTCCCTTTTGAAAACTTTTGAGGAGATTGTTGTGTAATACATTTTATGATAATAGATCTTTTCATTGATGGTGAAATTCGTCTTGTCATGAAATGCTAGCAAGGTTTCTTCTTCCTTTCGTATCCAAGTAGATTAAATTCATGCAAGTAGCTTACTTTGGGTGTGTGGTATTTCATTGAGATAGCTTCATTCTATTCCATACCACTAGCGGCTTGTTGATGATAAGTCTGCCTTGCGTGGTCAACTGGACATCATCTTGTGTTTAACTTCGGTTATGGCTTACATACTTATATGCGTTGTTCTGATGGTGTACGTATGTTAAACTATAACTTGAATATCTTTTGCTATCCCCTTTGAAGATTGCACCGATTTTGCTGAGGCTGTCCGACGGAGGCTAGGTGAAATCTGGTTGAAGTCTATTGAGACGAAGCCCCACATACCTTGCATTTAGAATAGAGTACAAATTTCTTAGGCCCTTTCCCTTTTACTTTCCGCATACTTCTTGTTAGTTTTAGAAAAGGATACACATTGCCAAATCATACACGTAAGAATCCCCTTCAAATTACATATCAACTGCTAACTGCGAGAAGTCTGAACAACTACGTAAGTCCCCTTGACATACCAGCAATATCACATCAAGCCAAACTGAGCCTATTCGCACTAAAGGAACCTTGGAGTTGAACGCACGAACTTTCTGGCAATCTTAGCGTGCGGAATACTTTGATCAAGAGAGAATAGAGCGTCCGTTGGGCAACTCTGTTCTGTGTTGGTGCGGTCTCAAAAACCACGTCAACAGTACCCAAAAGAAAATTCCCCTCAGAAAATGCAAAATTCATGTGTATCACTGCGAAGGGGGACATTTAATTTTTGAATTTTATACCTTAGAAAAATATTTCTCACCAAAATTTTATTCACCTCTCAAGTCTGGGCACATTTCATCCCTTTAGCCTTCATCTTCACAACACTTAGAAATATTTTCCCACTTCATATCCCTTGTTGGGGCTAGGCGCATTTGATAGGATGTACTTCCATTTTTCACTTGCCTTAGGAAATTTTCTTCTAGCCTCAACAAGCTTGGGCGCATTTGGGATTAGCTACTGCCAGTTTGTTGCCTTAGAAATAATTTCACTTCAACTTGATGCCCAAGGCGCATTTTGGGGGTCTAGAGGAACTTTTAGCACTTAGAATATTTCTTCTCCACTACCACTTCCAACATGGGCGTATTTTACTTGGGGACGAGGAAATCTTAACACTTAGCATTTTTTTTTTATGGCCAACTTCAATATGGACGCATTTGCCTGGAGGAGGAACTTCAATAATACTTAGCACATTTTTCTTCATGCCACACTTCACCTTCACACTGGGCACATTTGGAGGGGTCTAGGGGAATTTTCTAACACTTAATAACCTTTTCCCACCTTGACTTGATGAGGGCACATTTGAGGTGTAGTGAAGGAAGTCAACAACACTTAACACATTTCCTAGAGTCATCCTCCAACTTGGGCGCATATTAGGGGTGGAGGAGGAATTAACAACTTAGAAACTTTTCTAAAGCCATCACCTTGCTTCATAATGGGCACATTTGACTAGTGGAGGAGGAACTCAACACTTAGAAATTTTTTCTTCACACTCCATAGCTTATCAAGTTGGGCGCATTCTAGGGGTCAAGGAGGAACTTTGACTTGCCTTGGAAACTTTTCTCAACCTCACTTTATCTTGGGCGCATTTGAGGGTAGGAGGAAGAATTCTCAGACTTAGAAGTTTTTATCACCTCTATTTCTCCTTGAGGGCACATTTGAGAGTAGGAGGAGGAATATCCAACGCCTTGGTAAACTTTTCCTTCACACATGTTGGAGATGGGCGCATTTCATGACCCTAGCAGGGATTTAACTCACTTTCCTCACCTCCCTTCATGACAGGGCGCATTTAGGGGTATGAGCAGGAATTAACAATGCCTTAGAAAATTTCTTCCAGTCTAGCTTCCAGCATGGGCGCATTTGGAGCAGGCAACAGGAATTTCTCACTTGAAACTTTTCCATCCTTCAGCCAGCTTCACCTTGGGCGCATTTGGCAGGGGATGAAGGAATTTTCTCAAACTTAGGCATTTTTTTGGCTTGCTCGCTCTTGTTTTACTATATTTAGTAAGTTTCTAGTTTTCATTCCTCTGAAGCTTTGATTGATTTGGAATTCACGCCATAGGATCCTCATGACCTAGTTGATCTGTTCATACTGCCATCTCGTGTTGACTTGCTATTTATAGCATGTTTCTGGAGGTGATTTACTATTTATAGTAACTGCTTGTTTTCAGGACTTCCACAACTCTGTTTAACTTGAAATTTGGCTGGCATGATCCTCATGGGTTGACCTGCCTGTTCACACTAGCGCCTACTACTGACTTGCTATTTATAGCATGTTTCTGGAGTGCCTTACTATAAATAGTAAGTGCTTTCGGATTACTTAAATTTCACAGTGGATAGCTTGAAGAATCTTCGATTGCGATTAGGATACAGATTTTCGAAGATGCGGCATTTGACCCCTGTTTTAGGTCGAAGCTGGAAACCCTAATCACGACATGTCGATCAAACCGAGCCTCTGTTTAACGCTTTTGTTGCACTTAGCGCATTAGGTGATGCGAGGTCTTTGAAGCATTTGCCGGAAATGATCATAAAATAGTAAGTCCCTGAAAAAGTGACCAACTTTGCTTGCATGTCACCTTGTTGCATAGCTCTTGAAAAACCCATAAAGAATAACCTAACATGCACTGAAAAGTCCTGCATGCAAACCTTAAAAATAGCCTCTAAAGACAACTCTTGAAAAAGGTCTTGATCTTGGTTTGTATGTTACACCACTGCGAAGCTTTCGAAAAACCCACAAAGAATGGACATCGTTGAAGACTCGAACATGCAAACCCTAAAAATAGCCTCCGAAGGTTGAGTGCTGAAAGTTCTCATTTCATCTTGCATGTTATATCATCGCATAGGTCTCAGAAAACCTAGAAATATTCTCCAAACATGCATTGAAAAACTTCGCATGTAAACCCTAAAATCAGCTCCTGAAGGTGATACTAGCTAAAAATAGAAAGTTGTCAGATCTGGCTCAAATTTTGCAAACAAGCAGTTTGACGTGTCCTGAATGCAGTGTGATGGATAAAACTTCAAAAGTGCTAAGAAAAATGTCCCAAATTAGGTACTTACTAAAAATAGTAAGTTGTCAGAATCCAATGAAATTTTGCTGGGAAACTGCTAGAAGCTTACTGACTGCAACGCCAACCTCAAATTTCAATTTATTCACTCCATTTGACTTCAAACTGGTCGGAAGATTCAAAACCCTAATTCTCAGACTTAGCCAAAATTTCAATTCAAGCTCAAAGACGGGCACATCCCCGGAAAGGCAGACAGCAGAGAGAGAGAGAGAGAGAGAGACAAAACCAAAGCCAAAAGACGAGGACTGAAGCAAAAATTAGGGGGTCCCCATTTAGAATGGGGTGATATGTGAAAAGGTCACAATAGGATCTTGTTGCACAAAAGGTAATATATAGTAGAAGTGTGATTTTTAGAGAAACTAAGCCTTCTTCTATTACATTGCAGCCAAAACAAAGTAAACAAGAAGATGCAATTCAAAATAGAAAGTTGAATCGAGGCCCATGGATAGACAAGAAGTTGAGGAGAGCTCATCTAGATCTAAATATTTAGAAGAGGAAGAACCTCCAACTCAACTTGTTCATAGGTCTACAAGGCATAGACAACCACCTAAAAGGTATACACCTGATGATTGATGTATTATTGCTTTGAATACTAACATGGATGAACCTAGATCTATAGAAGAGGCATTAGGTATGAATGATGCAGAATCTTGGAAGATTGCTAGGGATGAAGAAATGGCATCTTTGAAAAAGAATGATATATGGGATCTTGTACCATTTCCTGAAGGACGAAAACCTATTGGTTGCAAATGGGTGTTCAAGAAAAAGATTGGTTCAGATGGAGATATTGAGAAGTACAAAGCAAGGTTGGTTGCGAAAGGTTACTCTCAAGTTGAGGGTGTTGATTATGGTGAGATATTCTCTCAAGTTCCAAAAATGACATCGATTAGATTTTTGCTTGCTATTGTTGTTGCTTATGATTTAGAGGTTGAGCAAATGGATGTGAAAACTGTTTTCCTTCATGTTGACTTGGAGGAGGATATTTATATGACACAGCCAGAGCACTACATGGTGAAAGGTAAAAGTAAATTGGTTTGCAAATTGAAGAAATCTTTGTATGGCTTAAAAGCGAGTCCTAGGATGTTTTAATTTGAGCCATATAATTTGGTTTGGGATTTGGTGTTCCAAATCGGATCATTGTGTTTATTACTCTACAAAACTAATGGTGATCATTTCCTATTTATTGCATTATATGTTGATGATATGTTATTTATTGGCAAAGGGAAAGGTATGATTTTAGAACTAAAATCTAAACTTACTGCTAAATTTGAAATGAAAGACCTTGGTGCAGCTAGAGACATTCTTGGGATGGAAACTAAAAGAGATAGAGAGAACAAAAAGCTATGGCTTGGCCAAAGTAAGTATGTCAATTCAATTTTACAGAGATTTAACATGCAGGATTGTAGACCATTGTGTGTTCCCCTTCCTATTGGAACAAAGTTATCTATTTCAATTTGTCCAACATCTCCATCAAAGATGGAAGACATGAGTAGAGTGCCTTAACAAAGTGCAATTGGAAGTTTGATGTATGCTATGGTGTGTACTAAACTGGACATTGCCCAAGCAATGGGAGTTCTTTCCAAACATATGTCCAATCTTGGTAGAGTTCATTGGGATGTAGTTAAAAGGGTCTTCAAATATTTGTGTGGTACCTCAAACTATTCCTTGTGTTATCATAGTAATGTGACTAAAGACGACATTTCCCTTGATATTGATGGTTATGTGGATTTAGACTGGGCAGGTGATATTGATAGCAGACGATCCACCAGTGCTTATGTGTTTACTTTATTTGGTGTTGCAATTAGTTGGATGAGTAAGCGACAGGCTATGGTTGCTTTGTCCACTACAAAAGCAGAGTACATGGCAACTACTCATGCTTGTAAAGAAGCCATTTGGCTTAAGAGACTGTGTTCAAATATTGGAATAAAACAAGGTGCAGTGACAATTTATTGCAACAGTCAGAGTGCAATATGTCTAGCCAAGAACCCGACATTTCATGCCAGGACCAAGCACATTGATGTACAGTATCATTTTGTTCGAGATATGGTTGAAGATGGCAGGGTGAAGCTAGTTAAGGTAGAGACTTTGATAAATGTTGTTGATTCTTTAACTAAACCTGTGAGCACAGAGAAGTTCAGATGGTGTTCAGAGATTATGGGTCTTTCGGCCCCTAGCAATTAAGAGACAATGTTTACTCCCTCCCATTGCTCTTGCAAGGTGTTCGACAAGTGGGAGATTTGTTGGGAAAATGTGTCTCAGCCTTGCAATTATATAAAGGTTATTGTTGATAGGATATATATATATGTTTCCTAGTTACACTGATAGGTGTAATATACAATGGCAGCAAAGGGAGGAGTAGGATGCGTGTAAAAAAAAAATTGTTAACTTTTTCAGGAAACTCCTAAAATGGCTGACATACATTAGATAAATGATACATTGTAAATCTAGACCGTTAATTATTAGGTTTTAGATCTAATCATGGATATTTTGTTGGCCTGTCTTTCCCCATAAAGTAACCCTATTTTATGAGGGCGTTGTACTACGATTGTAAACAGTGATGTGTTCTGAGAGTCTGATAACAGCAATATTGTTTTGGAATCTCTGGTGGTGATACTCCTATGAGAAGCTTGCCCTACAAGTATATTGCAATCTTCGTGATTTTTGAATAATATATTGGGTGGCTTTTGGAGTGTGGGGTTTTTTCTCCCGAAAGGGTTTTCCCCACGTAAATCATTGTGTTGTGGTATGCATGATACTTATGTTTATTTTTGTTTAAGTTTTTGTAATTGTTAAAGATCTGTAAAGTTTTGCATTATTCTCCTCTCAAGATTAGTGTAGGAAGTTGTTCCACTACCTTAGCTTCCTTACACTTTGTTCCCTGGTTTGTATTTTTTTTTCTCTAATCGATTTGTTCCTAACACTCAGAAGATGTCATTAGTGTAGATCAAATAGATAAGAATCTATTATCCATACTTATGTTAAAGCATCATAATTACTTATAAGGCACAATAATTGTTGCAAGCATCATTATTGCATTATTGCTTAATTGTATATAATATATATATATATATATATAAATATATGCTTAATATATATATATATATATATATATATATATATATTCAACTTACTTCCCTTATTGATTTATCATTTATCTTCATTTATCTCTTCTTGAGCCAACTCCTTTCCCACATATTTCTTCTTCCAAATCATAATAAGTTATCTGCTGCTACACTCAGGAAATACTTCCTTATTTCTATCCTTATTCACTGTTCCATATATCTGTGCTTAAATCTGATTACATTCCATTATATTCCTTGCTTATTCTGAGTGCAGATGATCATTGTTTTCTGATCCCCTCTAGTATTCTGCAATATTGGTTGCCAGAAGAGTAAATGTATTTCTGAGGGGAGATCGATGATTCCATATTTTGAAGTTATTACTTTCTCTGATGCCTCGATGCCTCCTCTTTCTCCTTTTATATCCCCGTACCTCCACAAAGAGGCGTATCTCTTTGAAAGGAGGTAATCTTGAATGTTCACGTCTTTTGTTTGATTTGCTTCCCTTTTGACTATTTGTTGCCTTGTTTGGTTTGACCGCTGCGTCCAATTATATTCGATGCTTATAATATTTTGCTTGCCTTCATTAAATATTAATCGCTGCCCATCATATGGATATTAATTGTTGCTGCTCTTATATCAATATTTTATATGTTTTATTATTATTATTATTATTATTATTATTATTATATGTATAAAATATTAAATTGTTAGTATTTATTATTTTTATATTTTTAATTTATATTGTTATCTATTTTATTTATTTGAAATTTTCGGGGGCATGACATAGAAACCCTCAACTAGGCCGAAAATTCTTGGAGAGTGAGTTATGCTCCTCATGTCATTAATCCTTAGTCTTACATGTGTTTACATTGCATCATGGGCTTTACACAAACTTTACATTGCATACTAAGTTCCATCACATCTATAGACTTATTTGAAAATGATCGTGACCTACATCTTCTCTTACAACCATGCAGAATGCAAGCAGATACCTCTCACACAAGGTCACATGCCCATGTAGAATGCAAGATGATACCTCTCAAAATGTTAATGCATCAAGTCCACTAGTTCAACATGCAATCGCTTGCTGCCGATAAGGGCATGGTTCGGTGGTCAAGTTGCTTGGTTGTAGTGACGGCCACCAGGGTTCAAACCCTCACTAGGCCAAAGTGCTTGCAGGCCTTGTGCCTTCGCTGGGCCAATGAGCTCGTGGGTTTGGTAGTTTCTTGTGGTTTCTTGTACCCAGTTCATAGCTCTAGTTAAAAGCGTTTACCCCTAATAATATGGGTGCATTGCACCTTCATTTAAAAAAAAAAAAAAAAAAAAACATGCAATCGCTTGCTAAATCTAGGATGTTTGAAGGAAATCTTCTATCTCACACATAGCGACATACTCTACCTCTAGCCAACACCCACTACTCATGCCAACCTACTCTACCTCTAGCCAACACCCACTACTCATGCCAACCTATCTCAGCTCTTCGATCAATTAGGTCATCCATTGCTTCCTCAACTACTCCACATTTTGTAGCTCTAGCAAACTCTATTGGCTAGCATGTAACAATTGGCTCCATAAGTGCACATGAAACGGGCTCCCACACAACCCAAATGCACTAACTAGACCAAGTAGATCAATTCAGGCATGAACCACCCCTACACCTACATCAGCATGATTCGTATACATTATTTCTTGTCTAAGTTATTCATATGGTTCTCCGAAGGCAATACAAGCACCAGCCTGTGCTTGCAGCAACATGGTTCCTCTTTGTTATCAACCAATGGATCAAACCAAGTCATTAATTCCAGAACCACTATATAAGGGTATTCAATGCCTTTTTTATGCCTCTCTACCCCTACAAAAAGGGTTGACTATCTTGGGAATATGGATGGTTGGCTTCCCAAGCAACATTTATTCAAGTATTATTGTAATATTTAGTATATAATGGTCAATTAATCTTAAGGATAGACTTTAGTAATACTCAATTTTTTTGGTTAAGTTCTTATCCTTTTGTTTTATTAGTTGTCGCTCTTATCCTTTCCACTACTTAGTAACTATCAAATATCTTGGTAATCATTTTGTG
Organism: Sequoia sempervirens; assembly: GCA_007258455.2. Classification (NCBI taxonomy): domain Eukaryota; kingdom Viridiplantae; phylum Streptophyta; class Pinopsida; order Cupressales; family Cupressaceae; genus Sequoia; species Sequoia sempervirens. The sequence continues at coordinate 1,150 of VDFB02037097.1, read as the reverse complement.
TGATATTTTTCCTAATATGGTATCAAAGCCCAAGTTGAGATTCGAGATTTGAGAAAGGTAACCATCCTAGGGATTGTTGTCGACAATGACAAATCATGGAATCACTTGCAAGGCACACTAAAGAGCCAAAAGAGTTCGTATGGAACTATACAAAGCGGATTTTAATGACAAAATCATAGATTTTTTCTGTTGAAAATCACGCAAAGGTTTGCTGTCAAATTCACATAGCATTTCTCTTCTGAAATTCATGGGATTTAACAATGATAAAAATTGCGAAAGTATTTAACCTTAAAATCACATGCCATTTTTTTTGCAAAACACGATTATTTTTCGGTAAAAATCACAAATTTTTAACACATTTTTTGAAATTTTCAAAAAGAAAACATGCAGATGATTGTTATTTTTTGTCACCAAAATCATTGGGAAAACTAAAAATCATGGCTAGGGCACAATTTTTGGTGATTTATTAAATAAACTCATCAGCTATGTTGGTGCCCCAAGGTTTCTTGCGATTTTTGGTGACCTTTTTTTAATAAAATCGTGGTTGTTTCACCAAAATGTCACCCAAGGTTTCAAAAAAAAATTATAATTTTCTTTTAAAACAAAATTGTGGGTGTTCCTTTTGTGGCTAGGGTTGTTGCTGCAATTTTTGACGATTTTTTTACAAAATCATAGGTGTTGTTTGCTGCATAGGGTTTGCCCAAGAAGTGAAAAAAAATCGGCAACGTGAAAAGAGGATTATTCCATGATTACCAATTGTGGGATCAAAGATGGCCTCTTTAACCAACATCATGTTGGAAGGCAGCCAACATTTTACTGGAAAAAATCACAACATAGGACTAGAAGCAACGAATGCTCATGATCTTTGAGTATAGATGCCTCGATAAGATCATCCTTTTACTAACACTAAGCTAATAGTTACGTGTAAATACCAGGACAAGTTTGACAAGTGTGATAGAGAAGTCGTCATTTTGATAAAGTTATCAATGAAAAATGAAATGCTTCTGGAAAGCACATCCTCTATGGCAATTTGGAAGCACTTGCCAAGTTTGCACAAGACTTTAGATAAGGACAAGGCCTTCTTAAAAAATATGCTTTATTCAATTATGATGACTAAGACAGCATCCTTGCAAGAGCATTTGCTAAAAAT
>VDFB02037096.1:0-28736 GCA_007258455.2 Sequoia sempervirens | reverse complement strand
AGGACCTAAATTTTCCTTCTCTTTCTTTCTTCTCTATTGGGGGGTCTTCCTTTGATGGTAGGGATAAAAAAATAAAATAAAATTATGAAGGGTGCCAAAAGCAAAAAGTAATGTTTTAGGGATTTGAAGCTATTGCTAATTGAACAAATAGCCTATATGTTATGTGGTAATGACAAATTGTAGTGATACTATTTTAAGAGTTTTTATCAGCTTGAAAAGAACTAGTACTTCTCTCCTTCACAATGACTAAAACAAAGAAGCTAAAACTAGTGCTAAATTAGGAGCTTGACTTGAAAATGGCTAAAACATGCAAGGAGAAAAGACCCCCAGAATAACAAGAATTTATGTCTATTGAAATAATCTCAAGTTCATAATTGGTGCTAGGGAAGTGAAGTTAGACAAAGCTACTTGCATAATTTAAGATCAAGTAATCAATAATTCAAATGCAAAAAAAGTAGTGCTAATATGGATGTATGCAAAAAATTGTATTCACTTGTTTTGCTAATATCTAGTTGTTGGTTGATTCAATTAAAAAGGCGCACTTTTATCATTTAAAGGTTAATTTGTATGTTTTAAAAGGTGACAAAGCACAAAGGTAAAACACATGATTAATAAACATAAAGAAAAAGATAATGGGATGTCTTACGAATTGAGAAGGCACTTCCATTGGTAAGGATTAGTAGAGAGTCATATTCATGCCACGTGGGTCATGTGCTAGGTTATCAAGTCATTCTTGGACTCACCATGTATGTCTATTTGATTTTAAGCACTTCCACATACATGTTTGATTCACACTAGCATGAACAATTTGATAGAATATGCACCTAAACTTTTGTATACTTTTTTTTTTGGATATTCAAATTTGTGAAAGTAGTGTATAGGGACACCATTTATGAGTTGTCAACTTGATTGGTGAACATGTTCACTTAGATCAAACTCATTTAGCAAGTCAAGTTAATAATGATGATAAATTTCAAAGACAATATACATGGACATGTAGATGGCTTAGATGACATGATTATATATTTGATCATTTGATTCCCTTAGAAATTCAAGCATGTTCTAGTTATTTTCCCTATAATTACATTCTTATATACAAATTAAATGTCTCTAAATACCATGACATAGCAATATCTCACATAAAAAATGTGGTAGGGACATAATGCTCAATAAAGGGGGTAGCAAACATATAATTTGAATTTCAGGTTCATTCATGCTCTGCATTGAACTAGGTCAATCCCAAACCACTCAAAAATTAATATTGAAACTAATATATAATGATTTCAAAGAAGGGAGAGAATGAAATATATATGTGCAAGTGAATATGGAATAATAACATATAAATGCTAAATATGTAAAAATTGATGTGGATAAGAATAAAAAAATCAAATTAAAAACCAAACCAGCCACCAAAATATACTATTTCTCTCTCTATATATTTCACCATTAATAAGGTAGTAAAAAATTCTAAATTCCATCCCTTCCTACCGAGAGAGGAGAAAACTTGTAATTGTTATCACTAGCACGTTCATTAACAAATTAAAATGACATTTTAATTTAGTAACATATCGCTATGATTTTCCCCTCCTGTCAATTTGGCGCCAATTTTGATAATATATATAACCCTAAAAACTGCCACCACCGAACCATGGCTTTCTAGTATGCATTGCATTGAAGCCGTTAATTCACTTCAAACAGTTTTCTTCCCTTGAATTCTCCTCAGCCAAGTCTACTGAAAAATTCTACGTGAATTTCCTCTTAACAGAAGACTTTTCTGAATAGCAAATTGTTAAGCTGTAAGGGTTAAATAACATATTTATCAGATAAATTTGAGCAGTTGAACGCTGCATCATATTTGCAAAGGTCTGTGTTTCATGAAAGCTTAAACGCCAATCTAACGTAAAAATACGTTATTGTGGTATTTTCTCGTAGTGTGTTTGTAGTTGTGTAGGTTAGGTTTACAGAAAATTATCCTTCAAAATTTTGTAAGTTGGGTTCTTAGTTCTTACCCGAATATGAAAAAAAAAAAAAAATCAAATGCGATGTGTTTACATACTAGGGTTTCATCAGCATCTTCAATTTTTTAGAGAAAAAACATGCTATATTTTAGATTGACGTTTCGGATGACTCCAGGCGTTTTGCTTTTATTTTTGAATTTGTTAATTTGATAATATTCCCTTCTGGGTATTCCACCGCTTAGATGTTACAGTCGCTAAAACTCACCTTGGATTTGTCAGAGCCTAGAATTGGATGCTGTAGTTTGTTTAGTTAGCGTAACCATTCAACTAATGAGGTGGTATGTTTCTGTTTAGCTGTCGCAATTCAAGTGTATCTCTTTCGTAGAATTCATCTTGGATTTGTACCTGGTTTCGAATTCAATTATTTAACGTATTCTCTACCGTCAAATTTGCCTAGACTTGCACCCTGTTCCATTTATTAGGATATGCCATGTCAAAATCTGATTAATTTACCCAATTCAACATTATGTAACATTGTTTCTGAGATTTGAATACAAGGTTCTATTAAGAAAATCCTGATTTTTTTGCCACTCAGCGCATCCCGCTTTTGAGTTTTTGTTTTTAAATTGAAAGCAATTCGTCAGCGTAACAAACTTCGTCAAGTTGCTGTTATAAACTGTACATACTATTCAATAACCAATCTTTCGAGTCACATATAAGGCTAATTATAGAGGAATTGAGGCTTGTGCTTGGCGATGTGGAAACTTTTCAATTTTTCTTAAATACACCATGTAATTATTAAATACAACTAGTCAGGTTTCTACTTAGGAAGTAGATATCAAAATAAGCTTAAGGGATTGCAAATAGGAGTTCCTTATAGATTAAGGCAAATGATGCGGTCTGGTGGAGGGGATACTTCTCCTGTTTATCCTGTTTGGATTGCCCCATGCAAATTTTATAAATATAAATTGGGAACAAATAGAATCATTTCCTTAAAATACAAACCAGACTAGAAGTTTGTAGGACGTGATGGGAGTTTTTAGGGAGGTTTATTGGCAAACATCGTTTAATATTTGATGACATTTTTTCTCAGGAAGACATTTAAATATTCCACTGGATCTTGCCCTTGAGAATAGCTCCACATTTGGCTCAAAAGATTAATTGAAATTCAAAACCCAACATGTATTTGAAATTTAAAACCCAATATGTATTTGAATTTTAATTAAGTATTATTTATGGTCTAATGTGCATCCAGTATGGAATAAAAGTACTGTGCCCATCGAAAGATGCTTTCTAAGTTTTCTCAATGTGTGCTTCTCAGAAATTATAAGAGCAGTTTTAATGAAATATGTCTCATGCCAAGGGTAGCTTACTATTTAAATATTTTCTCAAATGTGCCCAACCTTCCACACCACGACCTTGACATATGTATGTTATAGTTATGGGTCATGTTATTGCTGTGGAGGGATTTGAACTCAAGTCACACACTCAGAGTGTCCTTGTTTTGTTACATCAACAACCCATTGGACCTCAGGTGTTGTATCTGCATCATAGGGATACACAAATTACATTGGTTATGAAGCTTTTAGCATGATTGTCATGGTTACAGAACCTCGTTGCATGTTGGATGGTGCTATTGACTACCATATTGTGGTGGAGGAATTTAAACATGAGTCACACTCTTATGATTGTTAACGGTGGACCATAATACTTTAAGTTGGAAGTGTTGTATTTGCATTGGAAAATTAGACATTACGCATGGTTACAGAACCTTTTTATGATATGTGAACTCAAATTTATAGGTTTTTAGTTCAATACATGCTTGGCACATACCTAAAGGCTAAGACACAACATTTGCCTTTTCAATGTAAATCTATTTTCTTCGGATTCAGAAATTTATATATAGTGTTAGAGTTTTGTATATTGGTTTCCATTCTGTTAGAAGTATTTAGTTCAATTCTAGTGTTGCAGACACAGTGTTTTTGGTTCAAATCCAATAATTTCATTAAAAATTTGTACAAGCCTTCAAATCAGGTCCATGAACTTTTTGAAGAAAAATAAGGATAAAATTCTCTTTTTAACTTAAAACTGTGATTACCTTGTTTTGGTGCTTGATATTTCTTTTCTACATGTAAAATGACAAAAAATTCTAGTGTTTTTTTACATATGAAACTCGCAGTTGGTCAACTTCTGCTTGTATCTTTTCAGGGACTTTTGCATTCAGTAAGAAAGTTAACGAAGAGAAATTCTGAATGGAGAGTTTTTGGGGTAAGTTATCTGCCATTCCATTCATTTCAGTGTTTTCTTTTATACCCAACAAGTGGGCTTACTTTTTTATGTTATAATGGTTGCTAATGATTGTGTTTCTGTAATGAGTGCTTGTTGTATCCTTTTAATTACTAGAGTGGACTGTTATTGCATCCCTTGATCCAGCTTTGGGGTTTCATTTGAGTGTTGTGCTATTTCCTGTATTTAGTTTTGAGTGACCTTTCAGGGAATCGGATTTTTATTCTGTTATGTGACATTTGTTTTGTTTGCCTAGACAGGAGTTGAAGTGAAGCCTGGACAAGCTTTGTCTTGTGAATCCTTAAAAAATGATGTCATACATTTAACTCAGGTTGTTTAAGATGTTTGCTTTGTCTCTTCCCATACCTATAGTACTGTAATGAATGTGCTTGAGGGTTTGTAGGTTTTCTTGTGAAAGGTATGGTTTATATCTTTAAAGGCCTCAAATTTGAAACTTTTGCAAAAAAAATGCTGTTGATTGCAGGCGGCCCTTGGCGAGACAAATTTTCGCAGAGATGAGAGGGTTTCTGTTTATCTTTGTGTCGATAAGAAGACTATTGTGCTTGGAACCCTTACACATGGAAGATGTCATCAGATTGGCCTGAATTTGGTCTTTAATAAAACATTCCAAATATCTCATTCATCTAAGTATGCAAGTCTATTTTTCTGTGGCTATTCTAGAATAGTTCCTGAGTGGAAGCAATCTGTGAAGAGGGATGGTGATTCTGATGATGATGGGGAGGAAGATGAGGTTGGGAATTTTATCTTTTGCTTGTATGTTTCTATCAAATGGGTTTATTTCACAAATTCTTAAGGCAATTTAAGAAATTTTAGATACTTGCTTATACCCTTTCTCTGTTATTTGCACGAAGACACTTTTAGATTTCAGTTCTTTCAGAAGTACCATTTTCTGGGCTTACAAAGTTCATATTCTCTTCGTGACAGGATTTTGAAGACTTTCACAGTAGTGATGATGAAAATGAAAATGACGAGGATGAAGATGATGATGAAGGAACTCCCAAGGTATAATTGAGATTGGTTGATTTGTTTCAACTCTGAATTTTAAAATTGAGCTAACAATGCAATGTCATAGGTTCCTGATGGAAATAATTGTTCTGTGCAGGATTTGGATACCAAAACTCGAAGAATAGTTAAGGAGGGAAAAGTTTCTACATCTGAAGATGATTCCAATGATGATGAAGAGGGAGAGGATGATGAAGATGAGGTTAGCAATTTATATATTGGTCATATATTTTAAGCGCATGGGTTTCAACTTTAATCTTTTTTTCACTAACTTAATTAGTCAATTTTTAATTAGTGTCTCTGTTCTTTTCGGTTTGATTTGACACCAATATGCTCTTACATTTTGTGCCTTTGTTACAAGTCTTATGAAGCTTAATCATTCTGTGTAATAGGATATGGAAGATATTAGTAGAAGTGATGACAAGGATGAGGAAAGTGAGGATGAAGTAGACAGCAGTGAAGACGATGAAGATGAGGAATATAAGGGAGTCTGCATGGTATAATTTTTCTTGGCTTAATTGTTTCAACTTGTCTTGGGCCTTTAAAGTTTATTGACAGAACAATGCACTGTCATAGATGCGTGCTGGAAATAAGCGGCCAGCGCTAATTTCAGGCATCAAGACTCCAAAAACAAATAAGAAAGCAAAGGTGGTTACACCTCAAGGTCAAAAGCCAGGTAATCTTTGCAGCTCTACTGCTAAGTTGTCTTCTTTGCTTTTCTTTTAGTGTTTTGAGTGTGTCTGATTTGATCAATGAGTAGCATTTAAAAATTATTTTCCATTTTTTCTTTGGTTGCCCATGTAAATCTTCTATTGTGATGATGAGGTGGATTTGATGCCCAAATAAGTAAAATCTCTATTGGGTAAAATATATTATCTCTATAGGGTAAAATCTATTATATCTATAGGCTCGAATAATTGTATCTATGTTGACCAGACTTTTCATGTTATGCTAGTGGTTTGTAAGTGGTCAAGGTTTCTTGTAAGGAACCTTTCATCAAAGGTTCATTTGAGTATGAAAGTGGAAGGGTCTAGAAAGGGGGAACATTTTTTTGCCTTTGTTGAAATCCCCACAATCTTTGAACAAGGTGCAAAAGTGTAAATCTTTTGGTTGAATTGAACGGGATTGAAATCCATTGTGTGTTGATTTATAAAATAAAATATATCTATGTGTTCCCCAAGGATGCAACCTTGGGGTTTTTAGAGGGTTTCAAGTGTTTGTGCTCATAGTTGTAGCTCCTAAATCCCTAAAGCTAGGCCGTTCTTTGAGCATTAGGGGTGTCAAACTTAGAGCAACAAACATCTAACTTATAATATGGCAGGGCAACATTGGACCATTTTACTAATGTAGGTAAGACCTTCGACTTCGGGCTTAGCTAGACCTAGGGGGTTTCTCAAGAGCTATCTTGAATAGGATTAAACACAATTGAAGATAGACAAATATACAAATTGTGTAGCAATGCACGCTTGACCTCAAGAGCTTTTACTAGGTCAAGGACCAACCTACCACTATAATCTCTATTAAGCTGATATCATTGCATGACAACAAGATGTGGGTTTGCACAAAATGACCCTCTAGGATGATAATAGCTATGGATCATTAAAGATGTTTTCCTTGGTTATAACATTGAGTCATAAAGTGCATACAAATTTGCTTCGTACTCCTACTCTATTGGTGTAAGATGTTTTCAGTTTAGGTCCATGGTGGATCATTGCTTCGAGGATTGGTGCCTTATCCATTGGGTCATAGAGTCCAAGCATACCATGAGGAACAACAAATCAAAATCATAAAGGATATGAGCTATTGTTACACATACAACACAAATACCTATAGCAAGCAATTGGACATACTTAGTAATTCATCCTAGATTGTAGAAATTCAGATGCAATGAAGAAAAGATTATTACAAAGCTTGTAAGACTTAGAATGTTGGCCCATTTGTCCAATCTTCAATTACATTCATACCAGCGAAATAGCAAGAGGAAACCCTAAACTAGAATTTACCAAAAAACCTACAAATAGAATTGTGGAGACATTCATTTGTAATAATCACTTACAATATTATCCTCCTTGAGTTTACAAACATCTGCTACTTGAATGGCAACTGAATTTGTAGGAGTTGAAACACCTTGGAAACTCCTTTGGTTCGTAGATGTGTGAATATGTGAAATGATTGACCTTTTTGCAAAACAAACGAGCACATATGGTGCTTTGTTGATTGCCTTGTTGCTTCGAGAATTGAGGAGGAATTGGTGGTCAAGGGTTGAGGTGTGCAAGGTGAGCTTAGTTTCATGAAATCCATTAAAATGGTAGTCTAGAGCTTGCGTGGAAACCATTTACATCAAAAATTAGCCATCGGATTAATGGCAGCATGGTTTTCCTCATCCTTTTCCATCATTGGAAGTACATGTGAAGTTGTGCCCTTGAGATGAATAGTTGTTTTTGGGTGGGAAAAATTCAATTGGGTTGTTGTAGGGCCTTATTAGGTCATTGATGATGCTTTGGGCCGTGCAAGGAGGTAGGTGGGAGTGAATAGTGCAAAATGCAAGAGTTTCGTGGATTTGGGGTTGGGGATGCCTCATAACCCATACCATTTGAGGTGTTCCCACATCTTTGACTCCAATAAAGCATATAGAAGGAGATGTTGGAAGTTAGGGATTGGGGATATCAAAGGAAACACAACTGGGAAAAGGGAAGGTCAAAACCTTGGCTCTGAAGGGAACTTAGTAGAAAGGATTGAAGAGTCGGGAGTCAAGAGGAAAGCATGTTGGTAAGATAAAGTCCAACAACCCAACAAAAGAAATGGAAAGTGGAGGTCAATGGAAGGTGATGCTAGGAAGGAGAAATTGGATGTCTTGACAGGAAAGGAGGCAAATACAAAATGGGTGAGAGATATGTTAGGGTAGGAAAGTTCAATATCTTGATGGTAATAAAAGAAACAATGGAGTTGGGCGAAAAGGCATACTAGAAAGGGAAACTTTGAAACTTTGACATTCAACATAGTCCCTACAAACTTGAACATAAAACCTCCACACTTTGACTTTTTGGGATTTTTGCAACTTTCAACACATGAGTAGGCACATGGGGGATGAAGAGGGAGGACACTTATGCAAGCTTAGATCAAGGGAGACCCATTAGGAATTATCTTAGATCTGTTATCTATGATGGGAATAACAAGGCCAAAATGCCTAAGGGGCTAGGATTCAAGCACAATTGGACACAGTCAAATTGGGTGTCAACATTAGGGATGGGCTGACGAGACCAGGAGATCCCTTGTTCCTATCCCTTTTCTTTAGGGGGAAGTTCTTGGGGTATCTCCCCAAAGTAGGGGATATTTCTTGGGACTTCCTATGTTGGGGGACTTTGTGGGATGGCTTGTCATCCTTGACATCCTTATGATGTGCCAAAGACTTAAAGATATCCCTTGCGATTGTCAATTTAATTATGTAAATATTTTTTATTGACCTAAGTAATGCTTTGTTCCTTTGCTTATCAATTTCCTATTAAAGATGTTTGCTTGGATGTTTGTGTAATCTACCAAAGCTTAGAGTGGCATGGTTGAGTATTACTAAAATCTGTAGCAATCTAACAATGGATTACATTGTGGGGTTGGATAGATTGCCAGTGGGTCAAGGTCAATGGAACAAGATTTAGTTACAAATGTAAAGCTAAATTTTAATTTAATGGTGTGTTTAATATTGATTTTAATCTTTAATTATAAATATGAAACATCACAGAAAGTAAGAAGACCTTTTTGTTGATACTTGGATCGTTGTCAAAATGGATTTGTTAGGATAAAAAAAAGCTTGAATACTTTAGCAAAAAACCTAGCTCTAATGTGTAAGATACTTGAAAAGATTGTTGATGAGAGAAATGTCATATCCCTCGAAGGCACTCTTTTAACTCATTGGAGATAGGTGCATTGCTTGATTTGTTGATGGCATGATGCAAGGTAAAACAAATTTTGCAATTCATTTGGGGAGGATGCTAAATCTCCCTTCAAGTCTAATATTGTCGGCATTCCTCAATATCATGACTTCATGCTAGAATGAGGGCATAAATGATATGGTCTTCTAGTGTTGTTATCGATTTTGGTTGAGACTCTTGAACACCTTGATAGACACTCAATAATATACAATAATATGGAGTTGCTATAATTATAACTTATTATTATAATTCAAATTTATTATAACCCTTTTAGTAGATTAATAAATAATTTTTAAAGCCTAAATTTCTAAGTCTAATATATAATTTATAAACAAAAACATTATAAATTGAATAAAATCAAATAAAAAAACCTTTGTTGAAAAGGAAAAAGGTAGCAAACACATTATGGAAGAATTAAAATGATGTGAAAGAAGTTTGGTGGAAGGTGAGGGGTCATCTGCATATCATAGAAGAAGGAATGACATCCATTTGCTATGGCTCTATTGGAAGTGACAAGGGTAGGTGCAAGGTATGGATACCCATCAAATCATAAAAGATGGAGAATTTTCATCAAACGAGTAGTTGGTGTTGCCTTTTGAGGCATGGTGCTACATGTTTTAATGGAATCTCTGCTATATAAGCTAGGGATACTTGTGCAAGCGAAAATTACCATGATACACTTGTTTTGAGCTTTGTAGAATGAATCAAAACAATATACTTTGAAAATATAGGAAGCCACTAGCATAGGTGGAATGGCCCATTGAAAAGGAGAAGAGACATGGCATAGAGAACCCATTCTTTGATAGTTGTAGGAGCCTACCAATGGATCCACTCTATAAGATACTATCGTAGGGATGTTTGAGTTTGTTAAGCCTTTTTCCCATGGTGAAGAGAAGAATGATATGCATCTCTTAAGGGCACTAAACATCTTGCAAGTAGGTCTAGTATAGAAGTGTAGAGGTATGAAAGGAAGTTATCAACAACAAGGCACTCTTGTGTATTGTGGCAATTTTTTCAAGAGGTGACAAGAGAAAGATAGACATAGTGAGGCAGCTTTCCTATGAAGGTTTGTAGGTTGGTTCATTAGTATCCTAGGACTCATCTTGGATGATGTTGAGGTTACAATTAATCTAGGAGTAGTTTTTGCACTTGTGTGCCTCCTTGCAGAGGTAGCAGATAGTGTAAAGGAAGAAGTAGCTTCCACTATTGTTAATGGTATTAACTGTGGGAGCAATGAGTTGGTGTTGTGACAGGGTTGAAAACACTAGTGACTACCATGCTCGGGTTCGGATTGGAAGAGAGGATCATGGTGGAGACCATGGTCAACACACAACTTCTCTTACCTTGTTGGCATTGGGTGTTACTATTGATGGGAATTGGTGTGTAAAGGTGTAGATTTACATGCTCGTGGGAGGCTATGAATGGTGGAAAACCCATGATTTGTAATTGCATTTGGATTCGTTTTAGAGGCTGGTGTGTTTGGGTGTCTGGTTTTTAGTTTGTCATTTGCAGTGCATGCTCGTGGAGTATATTGGTACCACCAGTAAGTAGTTTCATCACCATTCTTTATGTAGTTTTGGGTGCAAGTTTGAATTATTATGAATGTTATAATGCTTCATTTTCTGATTGTAATGGGCTTCTTGTAGAGCTATAGGCTGCAATTTCATGTATGAATTGTTTGTGAAAGCAATAGATAGTTTACCACCTATGCTCCACGGGGGGACGGGAGTTCCACGGAGGGCGAGTTTTGACGGGATACTTTTGGGTCATTTTTGGGGCGGTAGGGGATGGAACAAAAAATAGGGAAATTTTTAAAAATATAGAGAAATTTCAAATGTTCATAGCATAACATTGATAAAGCATTCATTCTAGACATTGTATAAGCTTAATACATATCATTAGACTTGAATTGAGATTTCACATGAGAATTGACAAACAAATTAACAAAGTTCAAATGCTTTTCATTATAAATGTGCATACATATCATATAAAAGTCTGATAATTATAACCAAAATGCCCAAAGGCTCCAAGTCTCAACTATGAAATGACATGATAAACATAAAACTAAGAAAATATATCGCTGTCCATGGTCCCTAATCAGCAGAAGGTAGGTCTAAATCAGCATCGCCCTCGCCATCAGAGCTCTAAGTCAGTGTCAGTGTCCATGTCAATAGAAGGATCTGCCTCAACCAATGGAACACCCACCAATCCCTCATGTGCATCCTCCTCCTCAATCTGCATAGCATCTTCGGGATTAACATCCCAACGTAAGGCTGGAGTCTGACGATACTCACTAGACTGGCGATCCTGTAAGCGCAAAGCACTGTGTACTGCCACCAACTTCTCCGATCGTCTAGAGGTAAGGCAGTTCCTCTTGACTGATTGGATGAAGCTATATGTGGACCAATTCCTCTCTGCAGCAGAGGAACTGGCAACCTGTGAAAGAAGGCGAACAGCAAGTAATCTCAACTCTGGTGCATCCTTCCCATGCCACGTCCACCATCCAATAGGGTCGGTTTGAGCCAATGTAGCTCTATCCATCCTCGCCTCTGGTTTGCCGAAGGTTGGACCACGAAGATTGGCAAATGCAAGCCATTGTGTGCGAAGTATGGTAGATTCCTCTGAAGTATACATTTTTGTAAGGGCCCTCATGAAGCCTTCTTTCACCTCTTCATCATGAGATGGAGCCACTCTCCCAGGCCTCGGTGCATACCATTTCGGATTGAGAGCATAGGCTGCCATATGAAGCGGGGTGTTCATAATGTCCCACCGTCGCGTCACAATGGGCCTAAGATGCTCCTCATAAAATGCCAAAGAAGGGTCCTTGCTATAAATTGCTTGCTTGACCTGTCCAAGCATACTATCAAAGGTCTCATAAATCTCTCCAAGGCTAGGAGAGTCAGTATCAGCATATCTAATCACTTGCACAATAGGCTGGATGAAGGAGCATACATATCTGCAAGTGCAAACAAGTTACAAAAATTAAAATCAGCTAGGCTGCTAGCCTATAAATATTAAATAATAAAATGAAAATCAGCAATAATAAAATTTAATAATTCAAATAAATAATAAAATCAGCAATGCCAATTTTCTTACCTCATTGTGGACCACCAGTCATCATCAAGGATTTTTTGTTTCACCCTTTTTCCCTCCGCTGTGCTTGACTCTTGCCATCTACCCCACTCTACATTGACCATCATTAATTGTAGAGCCTCTTGGACCTCAAGCATCCTCTCCAATAAAATGAAGTAGCTGGCATATCTAGTCTCCACGGGCTTGAGGAATTCCTTCCTCGAAAATGTTCTAAACAAAGCAAGTGAAGTCTGATGGTTGCAAATGAACATTTGCACCTCTCTAGCCTCTGCAACCACTGCCTTCACCCAATCTATCTTCCCAATGTCCTTCAAGGTATTGTTCAATGCATGCACGCAACAAGGGGTCCAAAAAATGTGCTTATAAGCACTCTCCACCATCAATCCAGCTAATTTACACACACGGGCTGAATCGGTCACTACCTGGCAATGGCATATCATCAAGTTGATATGAGATTACTAGATTAGTATAGAATATAGATATCAAAATCTTAAATAACTATGAAGAAAATCAAAATAAAAAATAAGAACGAAAGAAAATCAAATTAAATCATACCTGCACAACATTAGAGGCTCCAACCTCCTCTATAGCATCTCTCAAAATCTGAAATTGGAAGGTTGCATCCTTCCTTTTGCCTGAACAATCTACAGCTCTAAGAAAATAAGAGCCTGTTGTACTAGTGACAATAAGATTGATGAGTGGCCGATGTTTGATATCGGTCCACCCATCCATGATTATGGAGCAGCCATCTGTCAACCATGTTTGTCTCATATCCTCCATCAAAATACTCACCTTGGAGTACTCTTTATCAAGAAGGGTGGTGCGTAACTTAGTTTCTCCAGGTGGAACATATGAGGGACCAGCAACTACAATATCTTTGCACATTTTTTTAAAATATGGTGAACGTGAGACATGAAATGGTATGGCATTAGCATAAAAAAACTTGGCAATAGAGGAATCAGCCCCATCTCTTACTGTAACATTAAACATATCAGCAACATTCATACTCCTTTTCTTTCCTCTAGTAGAATCCTCCCCCACATGAGAGTGAGAAGCTGAAGCAACATCTATTGATGGTGTAGGCATTCCCATACTAGGCTGCAAACTCTCAACTGAAACCCCTTTACTTAATGCCTCCCCCTCCATATGCAATCTAGTTGCCTCAATTTTTTGTTGTTGGGTTATTTTTCTACACCCTTTCACCCCTTGACCACCAATCCACAAAAGATGGCAATAAACTCTCGTATAGCTGCCCCTATATTGTTTGTGGCACAAATGACACTCCCATACTCTACTACCCCCCGAATTTTTTTTCTTCTCTTTATCAACTCTTGTTGCAAATTGTAGTAGAGGTTTTTTGGGGTTAAATGGGCCTTTTGCCCATTTTTTGAGGAGTTCAGATGGACATTCAAATGGGTTTGAACTTGCTGACCCTACTCCACTCCCACTCTCTGAACACCCCCCAATGTTTGCAGTTGCACTACCTCTATGTCTATTTCTTGTTCTTTGAGTTTGAGTTCTTTCTTGCATTTGGATTTCAATATCCTCACTTTCACTATCACTGCTGCTACTCATGGTTGTTTTCTAAATTTTTATGAAGTTTTGATTTCAAAGAGCTGCAAGTTCAAAAAAAAAAGAAGTAAACACTAAATGCCCTTCCTATGTGTTGAAAAACTTAAAAAAATCTTGCAAAAATTAAAAACAAATAGCAAATACAAAACAAAGATGAAAAACATACCTCTAATATGCTGGAAATGATGCCCTAAGCTCCTCTTCAAACTGTTGTTCTCTCCTTCACTCAGCTGCTCTCCTTTTGCTATGCTTCACTTCACAAGGCAAGAAGTAAAAATGAGTTGCTTTTCTCATTTTAGGCCACATATAAGGCACAAATTAGGTTAAGTGGCATGGGGCGTCCCTTGTGGGCCCCCCCATACCTTTTTTTTAATTTAAAAAACTTTATTTTTTTTAAAAAGGTGTCTGATTTTTTGCTGGGCCGTAGGGTACGGCTAGCCGTACCCGGTACGACGAGGGACGGCTGGGCGTTTCGGGTACGCCTAGCCACCCTACGTCCCCTGCCATGAGCAAAAGTCCCGGTAAGTACCGGGTACTTGGAGGCCAAAAGGGGACTGCTAGGGGACGTTCCTAGCCCCCTCGCCCTCGTTTACCCGACAGGAACAGAAAAGCTGGGACGGCCCTGGAGCATAGTTTACCACATAATAATGCAAATTGATGTCTATGTGGAACCACCAATACATGAGTTAGAAATCAGAAAAATAAACCATAACCAGATGACACCTCTTTACTTTTACTTTGGTGTAAAAAAAATGTTCTGTGAAATGGTTCTTCATGTATTTGTAAGCCGGATTTGAAAGATGTG
Source organism: Sequoia sempervirens (assembly GCA_007258455.2). Lineage (NCBI taxonomy): Eukaryota > Viridiplantae > Streptophyta > Pinopsida > Cupressales > Cupressaceae > Sequoia > Sequoia sempervirens. The sequence continues at coordinate 14,073 of VDFB02037096.1, read as the reverse complement.
ATGCCGAAATTACCATATTATGAAACATAGACTGCATGATAGATCATTCAGATTTCTGGAAACAAGTTGGTATGATAAGGCACTAGTGAACCCATAGCCTTGTCACAGTGAGTTTTTGGTCAAAAGCATGATGACTTGTATGGCAGTTGTAAAGACCAGAGACTCAGATTTGTTTGAGAAATACTCTGAACGTTGTAAACCCTGTTGAACCATAAGGTGTTAGTTACATGACTATTATAGTTGTGTCTGCTTGAGACCAATTTCAAAGGCTGTATCAATGCATTAAGTTGCATAATATTGTATTTACTCCTTGCTAGTCTGCAAGTTTAACATGTACTGGAACTAATATTTCAATGAATTTTGTGTCAAGTAAATCCTCTGAAAACATGTGATGGTTGAGTGTTGAGAAGAGTGCAATGATGACTTATAATTGTACGATTCTTTATTAATAGGTGTTAGTCAGGTTTAGTTATGTCAATCAGTTCATTATGTAATCAGGTTCTTAGCAGATTGGTTACAAGTAGTGGTGCTAGATGTGGCCTATGGGGACCCTGCCTAGCCCCATAGTGTTTTATAATACTACATGCACTTCAATGATCGCAATTATGTTTGGGTTATATATGGGGAGAGCTTAGTGGTTAAGGCTAAGGGGTGGTCTCCTTGAAGAATGCAAGGGGTTAGGTGATTTGTGCTTTTGTCCCATTGTACAGTTGTGAAATGCAAGGACTGCTCTTTGAGTTTAAAGATCTTGCATCTACATTGTTGTTGTGTTGGGTTGCTTGCCAGTTGCATGATGTTGAATATTGAAAGATTTGATGTGAGTTTGTCAGGTTTCTGCATCTTATAACCACTGAAATTTGAGTATTAAGGGTTGATTTGGAAACTTGTTGCTGTTATATGGAATCACTTGCTGCTGACCATTAAGGTCACAATTACTATAAATGGCAAGTGTGAACATTATTTAGTTCATGAACTAGACTAGTATAAGAATGTGGGGTTGCACCATAGGGTAAATGAAATCAAAAGGTTAAAAATATTGCTATTATTACTAATATTATTGAGTGCATGTCTTCATATGATGCTCTAATCACTAATGGATGTAGTGTTGCCAACTATCTGGAGTATGACTTGGGTATTTATCATGCTTAAATCAAGTTCGTAATTATTATTGTATGTCTTTTGAAGTTCAAATGGTTTTTAGTGGCATTGATGCATGTTGTGTTTCATCAAGAAGAATGTCATAATATAATATGATTATGATACTTGATGTTACTGAATCATATTATAGGACATCACTTGAAGCCATATCAAGACTTTGCATAATTGTGCATTTTGACAATATTTTGATTGTTGTTGCCCTATACTTTGACATGACTAGATTTCTTTTGTTATGACTATGTTGGTGTGCAGGATTTCTGTGTATAGAAACAAGAGCTACTTTGCCACATTTGAATGTAGTAGGGTTCTTTTCTCTTTGAAACCCATTGTGTAGACTCTTGATTGTATTGTTTTTCAATTGGGATCCTTTCATATTCAATGTGAAATTGAAGCATTAGGTGGTTTGAATGCTTGCTTCTTGTGTAAGAATGAAGGGCAATAGAAAAAATATTGTCCCAAGATAAACAATATTCAATAATGCTAAAAGACTTGTTGGAATCCTTTTGGCATTTAATGACAACTCGAAACATAATAATAGTGAAAATACAATGCATTTGGTAATTTGCACAGATAATGTTGTTTTTGATGATTATGTGGAAATGATTAACAAAAATGATATCACTGAAGAAAGTCTTAATAAGGTTGAAAATGTACAAATGGAGGAAGAATATATTGTCATTCTTGCAAAATAATAAACTATTGATGAATCTGAAAATGTTTTGGTCTCCACAAATGTAGTGCAGAAGAAGAAGAATGCTTAGAAGCTGGTCTTAGATAAAATAAGAGACAGAATTCAAGTTGAAAGGCTAGCTAGATCCCCAAATTCCCTTTGGCTACATAAAATTTCAATTTAGAGCGCTTAAATAAGGTTGCTCAAACTGTTTTTAAGGCCATTCCAAAAGACAAAAGGCCATTCTAGGCTGTGTGAACCCCTCTTTCAAGAAGAGAGCTAAAATACAAACAACAAAATGGAAATTGGAAAAGAAAGTAAAGACGATGGGAAAACGAGAAAACAAAATGGTATTGGTGATTCCATCCTAAAGGTTGGAAAAAAAGAATGAAAAAGAGATACCCAAATGTCTTGATAGACTTAAAAGAATCAAAGGCCCTTTTCCTCTTTCCCATCTTATAAATGAATCTGACTTGCATTAGTTGGAGCATCAAGGGGCTTGAAACCCTGGTAGAAAATATATGCTAAGGTCTTTTTGTAACAATAGGTCTACTATGCATTTCTTGTTATTTCAAGAAACCAAATCCGTTAGTTTTCAGCTTGAAAATATATTGAAATATGCATGGAGAAACTCTATTTTTACACATCTAAACATGAGAAGGATAGAAAGGATGTATTGCCATTATTGTTGCGTTGAAATGTAGTCCATTAATAGTTATGGCTGCTCTCTTTGTAAGAAGGTTTGGTTCATCATTGAGAAATATAATTTTAAAATTGGAATATGCTCAATTTATGATTCTATGATCAATGAAAAACAAGAAAGGAAACAAAGATCAAAATACAATGAAAGCCCTTTATCTTGCTCTTCAAAGCACCTCAGATCGAGCAACAAGAGGAGTGTGCCCAAGTGTTGAGAGATGGGTCTCTCAACCCACTTGGTGTGCTCTAGATGGAGATGATGAAGGATGGAGGAATGTAGGTTGCTTGGAGAACCAACAACATGACTTTAGGATGAGGGTGGATTATGAAATGAGAGGGGCAAGCCTTTTTGAAATAGATTTCTCGAATGGAGGATGAATGGTTGAGATTGGATATCAAGATCAATGATAGAGGATTCATGAGAGGATTGGATCAAGGAGAGGATGGCAAGCACCATCATTATATTAATACACTTGGGAGAGGAGGATTGAGGAGAAATGAATGGCTTGGATAGACGAAATCCAAGAGTTAGAGGATGAATTCTCTCATACATTTGTGAGGACACATTGGTAAGATGAAATTTGATATCTATCTCCTTTCACATGTGTGAGAGGTCACATGGGAAAGGGAGATGGAGACATGCAACTTGTCACACGTGTGAGTCACATGGGCTAAAAGGAGGGTGAGGGTTTTCTTGATCAAAGGGATGATCAAGATTTTTTTGTAGCTTTTTAGGATAATTAGGATTAGGGGTGATCAATTAATTTAACCTTGTTTAGGCAAGTGCATGGATTAACTAGTTGATTAATTTGATTTAACTAAATAATTGGATTTAGATGGAAAAAGGGAGGAATTAGATGAACTCATTTAATTCTTGTGGGATAAGAATGCAAAGGTTGGACTTAATTAAATAAATGCTATGTTATTAAAGGTGAGGGATAAGGATAAATGATTGATTAATTAAATAAATATAAGGATCGATTAATTTATATTTATTTAATTAATAGTTGGAATAGAATAAAGTCTAATGTAGTTGGGTGTGAACAAATTTAGGTGTCTATGTTTTTCCCATCTTTGAGATGGCATTGTGACTATGCAGGAGTAATGCTGTTTCAAAGAAGAATAAAACATAGTGGTTAGGAAAGGATAAGACTAGTTGGAAGATGCACCAATCATTGGGAAATGATAGGAGTGACAACAAACAGGGAGGTTAGTATGCCCTCTTGAGAGGATAGGCGAGTTCAAAGAACATGGATGTGCTTTCGAAATAGATAGGAGGATTGGAGGATAAAGTATAGATGAATAAGAAAGGAAGATGGGAGAGATAGTCATGTTGCATTAGTGTGAGCAACTTATATTTGATGTTGCACTTGACATTATGCATTGAGATATAAAGAACTAGGGTGATGATGTGCCAATTGTGTAAGGGTTGACCCAAAGCAAAAGGTCACATGCAAGCATATGCCTTAGGACACCATGATGTGGAATACCATGATGCCTTTACAACAAGATGTTGCAAGGACCATGATAAATGCAAACAAGGATAAACACACACACAAGCAAACAAACAAGCATGCGCAAATGATACAAATATAGACAAGGTTTTGCTCCTAGTCAAGTTGCAAATTAATTGATTTGATTGATGATGGTGAAGAGGAGGATAACAATGTTAATGATAAGAGCAATGCAATCTTAAGGATAATGTTGTTAACAATAAGCACAAGACTAGGATTGGGAACAATATATCCCTATGATTATAATTGATGTAAAATGGATCAAGGTTTGCAACAAGTTTGGAAACAAAACCGCTGGATGCCTTTGGATGATGTGTGAGATTGTTTAGCAAGATTGCATGGATTAGAATTGCTTGGATTTAGATGGATTGCTTTAGGATTTATTTGGATGGTGTGGAAGGATTGAGGATAAGAAGATGGGAGTTAGATTGCAATGATGAGGAGTTGGATTGCTTGGGATCGAGGACAGTGGAGAACTAAGGCTTTGGATGAGCATGAGATGATGGAGGGATTGCTTAAATAGGAGATGGAGGATTATCAGGTGGAGGATAGGAGATATGAGGGTAGTTGGGATGGTGTGAGTATAGAGAGTATCTATATTGTGGGTGGACAAGATGGAGGGATTGTAGGGGATTGGGGAGGAATCTCCAAGGACTGTTTTGCATAGTAGTAAGCTGCCTCATGTTGGGATGGATGAGATGATGGAGGGATTGCTTAGATAGGAGATATGAGGGTAGTTGGATGATTGGTTGGAGGAAGTGTGAGTTGAGTATATCATGGGTGGATAAGCTGGAGGGATTGTAGGGGATTGGGAAGGGATTTTCAAGGACTATGTCACATAGGAGTAAGTTGCCCTATGTTGGGTGTAGTGCAATTGATGTGTTGAAACCATTGTGGGAAAATCTACCAAATTCATGAGAAGTGTAAGGGTGAGGTTTGCATGTTGGGTGGATAGCTTGATGGTTGGAGGTAGTAAAAGATTTATGAGTTTTTGGGGGGAGGAGGGGGATAGTGGAGGGAATTGGCAAAGAAATAATGTTTGTATTTTCCAAAACATGTGAGAATATTTTGTCTTGGTCCTTATCAAGATCAAAGGGGGGTGGATGAATAGGATATGATAGGATAAGATAGGAGATGTAGGATAGGAGATATGAGGGTAGTTGGATGGTTAGTTGGAGAAGTGTGATTAGAGTATCAATATCTTGGGTGGATAAGATGGAGGGATTCTAGGGGATTGGGGAGGGATTTCCAAGGACTATTTCACATAGGAGTAAGTTGCCCTATGTTGGGTGTAGTGCAATCATTTCGACTAGTGTAGAAGATCGAGGAAAATAATGGACTCATGGTGTAGTGCACAATGCAATGACATTCCTTTTCTATTTGGGATGCATAAAAAAGGTAGGTGGTAGTTATTCATTATGGATGTGTTAATCACTCTTTGTGTATATGTTAGTCACTCACTGTTTGCTTGTGTAAATGGCCTCAAGTTTTGTGCATATTGTTATTAATGCCTTTTCTAGTGATGGCATCAAGTAGCACGGGTTGCTTGATTGTCACCATAGATGGAAGAAGATTCGGAAAAGGATGGGACCCACGGTTAGTATGTGATGCATCAGCATTCCTTTTACAAGTGAGATCTACTTACAGGCTTATGTGACTTTGAATTAGCTAGTGGGATGATGCATGTAATAGGTTGTGTCCATTTCCTCTTTACTAGTTCTTTATGTGAACATGTTATGTATTTTGTGGATCGTTCACACTAGATATATGTGATGTATGCTTGTGCTAGTTATTGTTGTACTTGTGATGTACATATGAGCTAGTCACCATTGTACTTGCAATGTGTGTATGAGCCAATCACTATTGTCTTTGTGATGTACATATGTGCTAGTCACTATTGTACTTGTGATGTGCGTATGAGCCAGTCACTATTGTACTTGTGATGTGTATGGGCTAATCACCTTGTGTATATGTGATGTATGCTCAAGACAATCATTGTGTGATATCTTGGGATTATGAAATGATATGATCCCTATGTGAATTTGTGTGTTTGTACACTATTGTTTGGTATGGAACCAACACTTTGATGGCGAATTGTTATCCTTCTATTATAATTGGATTAAGTTGATAGCTTACACTTAATGAATAAATGTGATTGAAAGGTGAGATCAAAAGTCTCATACAAGAGGAGAGAGTGAACTCCCTTTGACATTGGTGTACGAACTATGATGCCTTTGATTCCCACAAGGAGATATGTAGGCAGGGCCATCATGAATGAATCCTTGAGGTTTAGGTCTGGGTCTAGGGAGGATCCTAATGTTGGGAGCTTACCACTTTTGTGTGTAAGCATATAAGTGGTGACATTGAGTTGACGCCACCATGGTGAATGGAGAAGTTTAAGTTGGTACTTATAAGTTGATGAAGATGCCTGGTCAATTAAGTTGTTAGTTGATGTGAATTAATATTAAAAATTAAATAAAATTTAGTAGCGATAGAGGGGTAGTTGCTACACTTTTGTACTAAATTTTTCACCGAATTAATGGGTTAAGGCTAGGTACATTTTTATTTTTGCATTTACCATGTATAGCACTTGTTTAGGTTCGTCATTGGAAGGTCACTAAAATCATGGATGTAAGACTAGGTTGGTCCTTGTACCATTCCATGTTTTACAAACTTCAGTCATTATTTTAGTGCTTTTTTTAAGACTAATAGGCATCCATATTTACACACAATGCTTAGCGAATGAGAATGGCAATAATTGCATTGGTGACCAGGAAAAATATGAATTTAGGTATTGTAGTGCACTTTAACACATTGGAACAAGGTATTGAGATTTGCCATTACCATGAAACAATACAGTTCTCTTCAATTTAGACTTCTGATATTTCACTAGAGCCAAAGTGAAGGAATATAGCTTTTCCACATTTTAAAGGTAATAACTAATTGCATGCAAATTTGTTTTGAAATTACTAATAACTTTTTATGTTTCTGCTTTTAGCTATGTCTTTGGTTTTGTTTGTTTCATGTTTTTGAACCTTTTTAAATCCTTAACATAGGTAGACCTACCTAACTTAAACTTTAATCAACATTTCAAACATGGATGATTATCTGGATTTCGTGTTGGGGCTACAAGGTAGTTTTGTTGAATAATTCATATTTTATGTTGGACAATTCTAGATGGATACGGTTGACAAGAATATTTTTGCTCAAGGTAAGCATCTGTTAAGTAAAAGACCAATTTCATGAAGATGTGCACATGCAAAACAGATGATGACGCATCAAGAGGATTGGGCAAGTCTTGTTCTCCTAGAAAAGGGAAAGGAATGTAGTGTTTATGTGTTTTAAAGGTTCCTAATGATTTTAGGAATTGGTAATAGAAAAGGTTCTGGTTGATCTGAATCTGTGAATATAATGCTGTAGATGCATTTCTCTACATTGTTTTGATAGAAATGTGATAGAAATGTGCAATGCACATGTTACTGTTTATTGCTTACAGGCGAAGGAAAGAAATATGTGCAATTTTCCACTCATTATGATGGTGCAAATAAGGGTGCCAAGAAAGGCAAAAGGACTCCAGGAGGCTCAAAGCAGCAGTCTCTGGCTTCAGAAAAGGTACTCACTAGTTCTGTTTTTCTGAACTAAACAGCTATTTGTAAAAAAATATTGTGTCTAATTAGCATTTATTGTTGGAATCCAGATCCCAAAATCTAGTGGTACACCCTGGCCAGGGAAGAAGGGTCATTCTGTTGCCAAACAAGCCAAAGGTTACTATTGGTGTTGATGCTTTCTGTGATTCTAAAATTATGCTCTAGTATTATATTGTATAAGAGATTCAGAAACTCTCTGTATTGTTTGTGCATTAACTTTATGTTGCCTACTTTATGACATTTGATTGTATCATTTCTGTAAGTAATGTGTATGCATTGCCTTGTTAGGGTATATATGTTTTGGGCTTGTATAGTAGCTTAATCTCAGTTGTTTTATTTTCAGGATCTTGAGTTCAGAATCTACACTGAGCAGTCACAATGTTGAAAGGCATGGTGGAAAGTAAAATATGTGCCAATTTTTGTAGGATTTCAATCTGTATCGAGTTCAATTTTGGTAGTCAAATAGCGGTTCTCTTGTTATGAAATTTGGAGAGTTTAATACAGTATATGTTCAAGAGAAAACATGCCATGTAATGTTAATTTTTATAGTGCTTTGTTGACTTGGAATTATGGACATCAGTGGCTGTTGCACAAAATGCGGATTATTTGGAAGCCTTATTGTTGACATAACTGAGTATATTGGATTTTGTCAGATTTCGTAGGCCACTGTTATCATTACACCCTTCAAAAACTAAAAATAGAAACTTCAAACAATTGGCTCCTATTATAATTTTGCTTTTCTAAATCTGTTGGAGGTTGCATTTTTGTGCAGATGTTTGAATATATCTAAATTGTATAGATTGAGTATATCCAAATCATGTGTACTGGAGACCTTAATTTGTCCTATTTTGGTTATCTCCATATTTTTGGTTCAAGACTGCCTAATCTTCTTTTGCATGGTAAAGCCAGTTTGAATATAAATCATCACAAGTTTGGTGGCAATTGAATCCATGACACAAGTTTATAGAGAAACATGCAATTAAATGAAAAAGGATTAATGTAGAAGTTCCTGATCATTGTTGTTCTATATACATGGTCATCATTCATACTTATGCATACAATTTTGTTCGTTCTCATTATGATAAATTGATTTTTTTCTGCCAGTACAAGGTAGTTTGTATATAACTGGGGTTGTTTTTGTTTGATGCGCTTTTCTAGATATTCATGGTGGGCATATAATCAAGATTATCTTTTTTGAATGTCTCATTATTTCGATATGTTGGTATAATATGGATTTTGATCTTATGCAAAACTAAAGGGCCCTGCTTGGAGTTTTGTAATTGGTCAGTTGCATAAGAGTTCCAATTTGGAACAGCCTTTGCGGTGAAAGCCTTGGGGTTATTGTGTCATCAATTTGCTCCCTCCCATGCTAACGCACATCAAAGGTGCTTTTATATTTAAGTAGTTTTTCTGCAGGCTTATAATTCGTAGCAATACACATCAATGAAATGTCAGGCATTCATTAAAGTTTAACTTAATTGTAAAATACTCAATGTAGTTGATAATTCCTGCTAAAATATATTAAAAAATGTATTTGGTGTTTCAAGGGGGTTTGTAGCTCCCAGAAAAATGATCAGTTCAAAAATTGGATGAGTGTATCTACTTGAACAAAATTGTTGATTTTATTAGGTGGTGCTTTTGAATGGACAAAAATGTATCGGCAGCATGGTTCTGTGAATTTTTGGTGGTAGTGGAATCAATAGTGGCAATTTCAGAAGTGCCAAGGTGGTTTCAAAAGAGACAAGTGGGAGTTTTGTGACAATCAATTTTTTCTCTTAAGGTAAGAGAAAAATATTAACTGTTAATATATCATAACGGTAGGGCTACTCCAGTGCACAATAGTAAGGCCTAACAACACACCAAAGCAAAGAGGAAGTCACAGAAGAGGCTAGTGGATGAGTAATGAACACTAAGCTTTTGGCAGACGAAAAACGTACAATTCAATCCACAGAGCAGACACGAATGGTAGGAGCTGTAATAATATCTATCCCTCATTCTGTACTGATTTGGCTAGTAAAATCTAAGATAAGACTGATATTTGGCACCTATCAAGCCAAATTTATCCTCCCAAATTGCGGTTTCCTAGGTGAGAATTTTCAACATGTTTCACTGTGTTTGCTTGCATTCTACCGATAATCTTCGAGCATAATTTCAATTTAGTTTTCACTGGAAACAAATTTTAGTATTTTGAATGCCTTCGTAGCCACAATCTCAGTTTATATAACCATTACGAATCATTTTGGTATTAGAACCGATTCCAACTCAGTAGAAATTATAACTAAAGTGGATTATATGATATGATAACGTCTTCAAATGATGGTAGTTTAGTCCTAGAGAATCTAGATATAGGAGCTTGTCATTGGAATAAAAAAATTCGAATAGAAGATTTGAATATCAAAGGTTTTAGCTTTAGAGAGCCATGCAGAGCAGGTGACGAAGCATTGACAATGGATAACTCGGCAACAAAAGCAAATAGCCAAACAAAGCTCAAATGGTACAAGATCAATCATCTACTAGTGTCCTCATTTGACATCCGGCAAGGAAGTTTGGTATTGGAGACAATGGGAATGAAGAATATAAGGGTGACAATGATTGCATTTGGAAATAAAGAAAATTTCAGGTGAGAATTGGAACCATCCCATATACTTTTGCAGGCCAAGAAGATGCAAAAATTCTATAGATGCTTGGATTAAACAAATGAAGGTGCATTTTAGTAATCGTAATATGAGTGAAGCGCAAAAAAATCACTTGCTCATTTAAAATTGAGCGAACATGTTCTTGTATGGCGGTAAAGCTATTCATCTTCATGTGAAAAGAAGAAAATGTGCTATAGAAAATGGCCCCTTGTCATTTCATGGCCTTTTAGGTTTTGTTTCATGGTGTTGAAACTATGTTGCTTTGATTTTATGTTGTAACATGGTTGAACATCTTATTTAGGTACTAAAATTCAAAGAACGATGTCTTGTGAAGGTGTTGTGAAGTGTTTTAAGACATTTTTACATTCTTCTAGACTCTATTAATGCAATTTACCTAAAAACCACCTTTTCACTCATCAACAAGTCCTATTTTAAAGTGTTTGTGTGTTGGCACATTATATTGATGTAAAAAGAAAGGAGAGAGTCTTCTAAAAAGGGGCAACAATAAGATAATAACCCAAGGAAAAACATTGCAAAACATCAACGAAATGGAAAGGTAAGAAGACCAAAGTTGTTGACTTTGATGGAGAAGAATCAAAGAATGATTGTTCATATTGCAAGATTGATGGTCACAACAAATAAATGTTGGAGGCCACACCTTGAGTTCCACCATAAAGAAATAGACCTAACTAAAGACTCGAACTACATGGCTACCATTCAAGATGAAGTGGAAATAAATGATTGTTTGGATATTGATGAAAATTTGGATTGCATTGCCACACGGTTTGTCATGAGCGAGCAAGAATAAGAAGTGGTGGGTCAACTGTGTATTTTCAAACTCCAAGTGAAGAAAACAAAGATTAGAGCACTTGCAAATGTTGGTTCTTAATGTAATTGGATTTTAGTTGATAGTTAACAAGTTTGGTTTGAAACATATGATAATCTTCAACCTTACCCATTGGGTGTCGTTAAGAAGGGTTTAGAGATTCAAGTTTAGAAAAAGTGCAAGTTTCAATTTGCTATAAATGTTCAATATGTAGATGAAGTATAAGTCAATGTGATTTCTCTTAATGCATTTGATATTGTGCTTGGGAGTTTGTATTTGTATGTGTGAGATGGTATATGCATGAGAAGGGTAAACAAGTACCAATAGATCAAGGATGTTATAAAATATATTTTTAAGAGAAACCAAATTAAGGCACAAATCACCATGGTAAGTTCCAACCAAGCACTTACACTTATATAAGAAACCAATCAATTTTGTCTTCTACTTTTTGAAAGATAAGTAAGAGGAGGGAGTTGGAATTTATTTGATGTCTTGTAGTAGAAAAATGACCAACGGGTTAAAAGAATTGCTGGAATCATTTGAGGAGATGTTCTATGAACAAAAAGGGGATGTGTTGGGAGAAAAGCAACTCTTGTGTATCTTGAAGAATTGTGAGTTTGTCAAAGAATTATTGGCATAGTATAGCCATGTGGTTGGAGAAGGTGAGCTAAGAGTAGATCTTGCAAAAATGGAGGAGTGCTATAAAAATAAGGAATTTTATAGGTACTATACAATATATGCATAAGTTCATTCCAACCTCCATAGTCGTTCCTGATCTATATTCAATCACAATATTGGGTGTGCACTTTCATTGGACTAGTGTACATGATAAATCTTTTGAAATGTTGAAGGATAAGATTTGCAATGCTTCAGTGTTGCAATTACCTAATTTGCAATGATTTAGTGTTGGAATTACCTAATTTGCAATTGCTCGTTGCGGTTGAAGAATATGCTAGTGAGTATGCAATGGGAGTCATCCTATTCTAAGGTGGCAAATTGGTATGGTACCATTCATAGGTTTTCACTTCACTAGTAAGGGACTATCTAGCATATGACAAAGAGCTATATGCATTAGTCTAGGCAATCAAGAAATAGAGACATTGTTTATTTGGTAGGGGGATAGTTGTGCATATGGACCACAAGACTTTATAGTATTTGCAAGCTCAAAAAATGTTGCAATAGACACAAAATTGCAAATAAATCAGATTTTCTACAATAGTTTCATTTTGTGATCAATACAAAAAGGGAAGTACAAATGTATAGGTAGACATGTTGTTTAGGTCACTCATTACAAATCCCATATCAACTCTTGCTATGATCATGTAGTTGGAACCATTCACTAGAGAAGCCTATGAAGAAGAATATGAGAAAGATTCATAGTTTGGGAAGTACCACAACTCCAAGAACAAAGGGTCACAAAAGGAGATGACTTCTACCTCAAGGAATAATTACTTTATAGGCTTGGTAGGTTATGCATGCCAAAGGTACAATGTCTTCTACTTATGAGGGAGGCACATACCTCCAAAGTGACAAGTCATTTTCATGTTGGAAAAATTGTGACTCATCTACAATGGTATTTGTATTGGCTTAGGATACAAGTAAAAGTAACAAAATTTATTAGAGGATGCAAGTTATGTTGCAGTTGCAAACAAATCCAAGATGAAAAAAAGGAATGCACATGCCTCTTCTTGTACCTACTAGACCATGGGAAGGTGTTTCCATGGATTTTGTTGGTGGATTGCTAGCTAATAAGCATGAAAATTATTTATTTGTTATGGTGGATAGTTCAATAAGATGTGCATCTTATCCCCATGAAAGAAAACAATAATTAGAAAAGATAATAAATTTATTCTTTAACAAAGTTAGGGTGCACTATGGGCTACACAGATCAATTATATTAGATAGAGATACACATTTTGTGAGTAATTTTTGGTCCACTTAATGGGACAAGGATATTGAACTTCAATGAGAGCACAACCTTTCATCCACAATCAAATGAATAGATTAAGGTGGTCGATAGGACATCAATACATCTCACTACATGGTTATAACAATAGGATGTTGAAGGCTTCAAATATGTCTTTGCCTTATAGCTAACACTCATAACGGGATCCGTAGCTTTAAGGATCTATGAAAAACGTTGCGAGTGATTACGAACAAAGGTGTAAAGACATCAACAATGAAGTAACAGGAACATTAATCAGAGAAGATTCAAAACATAGAATCAAGAGAGAGATAAGAAGACACCGATTTGATTACGGAGTTCGTCCGAGTGGACTACGTCTCCGGGTCGAGCTCAATCGAGTGACCAATCTATTGATATGTTCTGAAATGCAGTACAATCTCCACGAGCCTCTTGTAACACTGCTTTACAATATCTTGTAGCCTTTCCACAAAGTTATACAAAAGTCTCTCACTCACACCCCTCTCAAAAGCTCTCCAAGGCTAGGGATGACTAACAAAGAGAAAGAAAACTAACTTTGCCTAAAGGATCTACTACAAGACTCAAAACATCACCTTACAAATCCTCCTAATTCCCATTGAAAATCTCTCACAAAAAGGCTCTCAAAGGCCGAGAGAAGGGAATGAACAACTGAGGAAGTGATGATACAACTCAGGAGGTGATGAAAAAACACTCCAAGACTCCTCCCTTTTATACTTGAAGTTTACCCGATATGGGGAATAACCAAAAAGTTATAAAATCCTCCATATTTACATATAAATCAAAATAAACAACCCCTTAATCTTTCAAATTAAATTGGAGCCCTTCTTTTAATTTATTTTCGGGCTTAGGTTGTTCATAGGTTTTGATTTTATTTGGGTTTGTTTTAATGTTTGTTTGTAAATAACCTTTAATAGGTTATTTGTTTTGATTCGGCTTAACAAGTGGTTAAAAGAAACCGAGCCCCCTTATAATTCAAAA
>VDFB02037095.1:0-21353 GCA_007258455.2 Sequoia sempervirens | reverse complement strand
TGATAGCAAATCAATTGGACACCTAGTTGAAAGTGAAGTTGTATAGTTTAATTGGTTAGTCATTTAGGTTTGTAGCCATTCCTAATTTATGGAGATGGAGCTATCAGTTGTGGGTGATAGCATTTGATGTCTTTGAATGGGCAGCTTGTATGATAATCAGGGAATCGACATCTTGTTGGTTTCTATGTTGTGGCTGAAAAAAATAGATTGTTAAAATTTTGGATGGTAATGGTGTACATGTTGTAAGTTTAGATAAATATTTATTAGAAAATATTTAGACTACTTCAAACTTATTAGAGTGCATAAGGATAGATTGAAACCTTAACAAACTTAGAGCTTTCTTCCAGGTAACTCCTCATCAAAAGAAAAGCTAATAAAGTCTATGATTGACAAAAAAAACAAGACAAGAGAGGAGTCTCATGCAAAAGATAAGGCTACTAACCATTTCAAACAAGAGAGACAAAACAAAGAACATTAGAAAGACCAGCAAAATATTAATAATAGGTTGTTAAAACCTATGCTCAAACAAATTCAAAATAGGCTATATGTTTATGCCCTACAAGCTAAAAGAGCCTAGAAACACAAGAAAGCTAGTTTTCTAGCTAGAAACAAAAATAATTTGAAAATATTTTTAGGTGCCACGAAACTCACTTGCTGTTCTATTAGTATGATAAAGTCATTACACACATGATAATTTTATTTAGATTTTTAGTAAGTAATATTAATATGTATTTTTAAGATTTTTAATTAGAAACAATGCATGTTAATATCATAGATGAATTTTTAATTATAAACAATGCAATGTTAACTCTCATGATAATTTTATTTAGTATTTTTAATTAAAAAGAATGCATGCTAATATTATGGACTGAGTTTTTAATTAAAAACAATGCATGTTAATATCATGGCCTGAAAAAAAATCATTAGAAACAATGCATGCTTATGGTGGACTGAAAATTATTTGTCTACAAAGAAACAAACATTTTTAAGACATTTTCATTTGGATTTTTAATAAGAAACTTCATGATATTTCCAATTAGATTTTTATCTGAAACCAAATATGATATTGATATTCTAATTGCAGTTTTTTGTTTGACCTTATTTTTCATGCTCCTGTTTTATTAGAATTTCCAATATAGGCAATCTATTTGGATCTCTGGTCAATTTTTTATTATCACACGATAAAAATTAATCATATTGATCTGTATGTATTGCTCAGTCTGATTTCAACTTAAACCTTAGGACTGATATGTCAAACATGGTGAAAATCAGATAAAAGAGTAAAAACCACCTATTTCAACCAATGTCTTAAACAGAGGATGAATTCTTTTTATGGAAGTTCAACCATTGTCATCAAACAAATGCTGAATTTTTTAAAGACAATTATGGGAAGTTCTGTACAATATAAACACTACCAAAATTTTATTTCACCAATAATGGGCCTTTGTTGATGGAACAAACCATTATAAAGTTGTATTATAGCATTAAGGTGCTAGCCAATAGGCTTAAAGAATAGATTAATAACAAAATGTTATGCATATGCACCCAACTGCATTCTTACTCATAAAATCTCATATACTTGATTTCAATTTTTTCTAGGATGTTAAATGATTTAATATTTAACTTGTGGCACGAGAAACGAGAGAATTGGGCCTCTTCTTCATCTAGTCATGATATGCTTTGTTCATGAAAAAAATTCCAAAGAAAGAAACCATACCCACCATAAATACTCCAACAGGAGGCTGAACTTGGTTGTGTTTTACTTGCTAATTAAATAAGCATTCTTGCATATTATTAGATTTGTTGGTGTAAAATTGAATTTTTTTAATAGTTAATCATCATGTTGCCCATACTCTTCCTGTCATCAACAATGAAGCATACAAGAGCTCATTCCATGTATCAGAGACCCCAAGCAAACACCAGTGACTGCAATCTTGATACTTTTCTTCCTTTATTCTCTCCTCTTGGGAAGGAAAGGGTTTCCTATATATAGAAGGATGAGCATCTTTCCTATAGACTGTCATTCTTGTGATGTTCAGGTACATCACAGGGACTCTACATTTCATGTATCACATATTCTAGTACTTCCATCTTTGGATTGTACTTTGTAAGAAATGTCTCATTGTATATTGGTTTAGATTCTTTATGGCACTGCCCTCCACTTCAAAGAAACGGGGCATATCAATATCACTTTTTTTGCAATAGGAATCTCAAAAACATGCCAAATGCAGAATGATAAAAAGGTTTCACAAGGCCCTACCTGAAATGAGTGGCTGAGTAACCTCAAAAGTAAACTAGTGTTCTTTTGGGATTGATCTTTTTGTCCACCCATTTGGCCCATGTCTTGAGAGATTTTTTGTAAGCTTCTAGTACATTAAGGTCTGGATAGACATGGTCTCCTTCTTGGTAGTAGTCCTTCCTGGCATTCAAAGGAAAACAAAAGGTTAGCAACAAATCTCCTCAAGAACCCATATTGATTTCCATACTCAAGAATATGAGTTGAAAATGACAAATAGAATACTGAATAATTTTGATGCAATCCCATGGATTTCAGCTCCCAAAAAAGGACTCACTCATGTTACAAAAATAGGAGATAAATTGCTAGAAAAAATTAAACAAACCATAGAAATTTCCTCAAACCAGGGACAGACAGTGAATACTATTGATTTGCCTATTTTGTGGGAGCTAATATGCTACAACCGGAGTCCAACTCAATAATTTTGAGTGTGAAATTGTTGTTGTCAGATAAAGAGCCACCAATGGAATGCTCTATAGTCTATCCTTATGCGTAAGGACAAACAGTCCAGAGTTTCTTACAAATTCATGAAGGAGATAGTAATATGCTTAAACCAGGGCAGAAGACCTGGTACTATCCAGACTAAAATTACTATTATGTTTGATGATGAGACACCTGCTACAATTCCAACAGAGTCAACATCCATACATTTAGTTGAGTTGATATTTTTTAACCAGAGTATAAGATCATTTATCATTGAGAGTAAAATCTCTGCTGAGGCTGATTAAGACAAAAACTAACATTGGCATGACAAATTCTTCCGCAAAAATTATCATAAACAACCTTCACATTTTTCCAACATGCAAATGCAATAAAGCAATGCCATAACGTAACAGCCAAAACTTGCAGGACACGGAACTATCCGTTGCCGCTTAAAAAGGGCCACATTGATATTTTAAATAACTTTGAATAAAACTCACATGGAATCTATATCCCCAAATCCATAACATAATGAGCTCACAAAGAATTTCTTATTTCCATAGATCTAGGTAGACACATTAGATACTTACCCTTCGGAATTTTTTTCATGAGTCCACCAGTGGCCTGTATTGAATACAATAATATTTGATTTCCTATACTTTTGGGCAGAGATATCCATCAAATCCAGCCTAAGTGTCTCCTTCTTTGTCCCATTTCCCTCATCCACCTTCTCGAACGAGAAAGGGGGCTCTTATAAATACTACGTAATAGTTTTAATCCTGTGAATAAGGATTTGAATTTTAGAAATCCTAGCTACAAGATTATATAAAACAGAGCTCTAGTTTAAATGGATTGAAATCCAAAAGGTTGATTGTGGAAGAAACGAATACCTCGTACCGAAATGCATAGAATCCCTCAACTCTAAATTGTTTTCTTCCAGATATTTCATAGACTTTGCTCTTGTTTGCAACAGCATGCCGCAGGCTACAAACCATGGATTCCCACATGTTTATGTTTAAAAAATCCCCACAAAAGAAAGACTTTTACCTCGCAGTTTCTCCAGCATATCCGTTGCATTGAATCTGAGTAAAAAGTCCCACCCACGATATTGGATTCAATCTAAGCTTTTAAAGAGCAATGGCAGTGTTGTTATTTTCAATTTAGCACAGGTGGTGCTGTTAAGTTGAGTTTTTTTTGCATAGAGATAAGGATAAAGCATGTGAAGTGGCAACATTTTCCAGGCGTTAAAAATGGATGGCGGGATTTCCTATCTCTCGCGTGAGTCTTCCTCCCCGACAAAATTTTGGTGCCCTGTCTCAGGCGTGAGACTTTTCCGGTGGGCAAGCCCACAATGAAGAGCCTATCTACAAAAATTATTATCTAACATATTAAAAATAATCTATTAACAAATTTAAATATAATGTATTTTTATTATATTACATTACTAAATTATTTTTAATATATTAAATTAACATGTAATACATTAGCTTAACATCATATTATAATATAACATTATAATATATATTATATAATATGTAACATATATAATATCTAATATTTAATTTTAACATCATATTATAATATATATACTATATAATATGTAACATATATAACATCTAATTTAATATATTAAATAATAATATGATAATAAATTATATTTTATAATTTTTTACCTTTTAATATATATTATACATTATATATTATATTAAAATTAATATCTAACATATTAAATTAATCTTTGATTATTATTTTATATTTTATATTTTATTTAAACACCATACAAAAATATTTTATTCTAAGTATTTATTTACTTTTGTATCTTTAAATATAATTTTCAAACTAGCATACATATATATATATATATATATATATATAAAATAAGCTATGAGTTAATTCTCTAATTTTCTCTTTTTGATTGATTTATCTTTTTGATCAAATCTTTGATTTCTCTTTGCTATCAAAAATATTATTTATTTATTTATTTGTTCTTTTTGTTTCATCAAATCTTTTTATTTGGATTTTTTTTGTTTCAAATCTACAATAGTTGCACATTACTTCTACCTACCTATCATTTTGAAAAAAAAACACAAAATAAGCCCTCATAATCTTTGTCATCATTAACATGAAAAGAATTCTAGGTCAGGTCCAAAATTAAAGTATGCCATACCAATATTTGACATCCCAAAACAAACTGTTAAAAATTGAAATATGCCTCTAAATACTGAATGAGAGAGGAATTAAGAAAGGGAAAACAAAAAAGAATAAAAACTCATAGGATTTATTGGCAACAAATCCTTACTGAGCAATCACAATTTCATGATACCCATTATTACATTTTGAAATTTCTTTTTAAATCCTCAGATTATTAGAAACCAATTGAATAAGCCCATCCTTTGGGAGCTAAGTTTATATTTTAGAATAAAAAAATTTGTATAGGGAGAACCATCCTTTCATTCAGTTGTATAGGGAGGACCAACAAATGTGTCTAGATGTCAAATCTTGTCCAAGAGTTATATAACAATCCCCCTTTGCTTTGTTTGACACATATATTGCATCTACTCTAAAATTCAAAAACAAAATGAACCTATATCATGAACCCTAACACAAATGAGCAATATCTGAGTTGAAATGTAAAACAACAATCTCTTATACTGCTTTTGAGAAGAGAGTAGATTGAAAGTCGGTATTCAATAAAGTTGAATCAAAGCATAATGATAGGAGTTATTTTATTTTACTTTAGAACTATTTATTTTATTTTATTTATATTGTTTACTTTATTTTAATTTTTTACTTTTATATTAACTTTGAGAAATATAGTAATAGTTTTTATGTAAGTAGTAACAACATGTATAATGCCTATGAGATAATTGGTATGCAAATGCTAATTTCACCATTATAAGAAGATTCTCACTTGATTTTTAGGTAAGATCTAATATCAATGACTTTGATGTCATTAAAACTCATACTAAAGAAAGGAATTTTGAAAATATCTACAATCTTATTGCAAAAAAAATTATACCAACATTACATCACATTAAAGGCACATAAAAGCATCCGATCATTATTGCATTTAAAAAAAGAAGAAAAAGTTTGACATCTGATTTTTGACTTCCAATTAATCCTAGCCATTCCCTCTCAAACCAATGAAAAATTCATCCATTTCATTGCAAGATATGCTCCACAGATATAGCATACTTTCATTCACTTTTCATTATGTTGTTTTTAGATAGTGCTCAGCTGGAACATAATAAAAGATTAGGTAGAACTTATTCATTAACCCAAAAAAACATGAGCTTGTACCTTAACAGGGTAGTGGCACAACAAAGGATGGGACTTCAGATCTCCTATTTCCTTGTATTTAATTACATTTAGAGGGCAATCTGCAATGCTATTCAAAATAGAGTAGGCCAACGAGCAAGAAAATAGTACATTCTCAAAACCTTCAACCAAGAAGAAATACAAGACTCGCAAGGGGTGTATGACCTGCATTGTGAAGATCAAGATGTTGTTCAAGAGGACAACATAGGTTGTAAATTGTAAATTACTTTGTTATAATGAATATGTAACAAAAACATTCTTGCTATTTGTCATTCATGGAATCATGAGGCAGAGTAATAGAATAATATCCTTCCACATAAACTAAACAGGTATATTACATATGGGTGCAGACAATTAGAAGTTTGAGGACGAGGATTCCTGTGATTAGAAACCAGGGGAATGCTTTCTAACTAATTTAACTAGTTGCAATGCTTATGCATATGACCTTTATGGGTTGAGTAAAATTACATTTATATACAAATAAGCGAGGCAACTAAAAACTATGGATTGCTATAAGTAAAAATTGCTGACAGATGCTCCAAGTAAAAGGCAACCTGCATTGGCATTGAAACACCGTTAAAATAAGAAGTTTCTTAGTAAGATCACTTCACCGGATTACCTAGCAATTATATAGCACTTCAAATGTGATTTGCAACTCTTAGTGTCATTTAAAACAAATGCCAAACTTATATAACGAAATGAATTTTATTCAAAACATGCTTAGTTAATAGATTATATCTATTTCATGTGCCTAGTTGTTACCTTGAAATCCATTTACCGGTTACAATTCACAATATAATATAGTCATTTGCTTATACCCTGCTTGAGATGGCATTCTTGTCATGGCACTTGTACACCTAGATGTCCACTTCCAGGTGACAATGTCAATCATTGAATACCATTTTAAAAGCCAACCATGTAATTGAAGGCCCCAGAAGTGTGCAGTTTTGTAGTATAGAGAACATGTTTTTCTTTGTGCCAAAAAGGAATACAGAAAAGAATAAGTGACCTTCAAAAGTAGGCCATCATTAACCATTCATTCCCAAAATTTATAGTTGAGTATGAAGTGTTGGTAGGCATATCCTTCTTTGGTCCATTTGAAGACCCTCTTTGTTTTGAACCTTTAGATCCATTGACAAAAAATCAAGATGCAGCGCAATTACTTCAATTAAAAAAAATCTTCTCTTTTAGATAAACATTTCTTACAACTTATGTTATAGACTACCCCACTAGAATAGTCCTAGTTGCAAAGTTGTCAATGCTGGGAATTTACAGTGAATGCACAAAATGGAGATGCTAAGTAATTAGGGGATACATATGGACATTTAGAAATAATGTAGTTAGCAAAAGCAAATATAAGACAGTATGTGTACTACATATGATATTGTTTTGGTAAAAATTTTAATACCCTTCAAAATTACAACAACACATATCCAGGAAGACATATTATGCCAAAGGATTAACATGTTTTATATGAGAAACACATTCACTGAAATCTAAAAAGGATGTTTTTTTTCCCTTCTAAAAAATATTTTCATTTTCCCAAGATCTAGTAAGCATTTAGTCTAATAACATGGAATGAAAACTTTGCGCTTAATCATTTCTTTGAAACTGTATTAGTTGGATGTTACATCTGTAATCTATAGCCCCTAATCATCCTTGGTGTGCAAGTATTCTAACAATGAAACCAACTGCACCTTATAATTAGACAACTACTCCAATAAAAGAAATGACATGATATGAAAAATTTTAGATGCCAAGTGATAAATAACCTATTGAACTTATGAAGTTGACATTGTTTGATACCGATTTCTAGAAAACACACAATTTTCCTAATTCAAAGTTGTTCTATACCAATTGATTCCTTGCATCTAATATTCCCAATTATCGAATCTAACAAGAAGTTGAATGTCTTTAATGTAATTTAAAATCCATTTTGTTGAAACCAATCAGAGGGTTGAATGAGGATAAATCAAGTATTTGATTTTCATAGGATTTTACCATATGGAATATTTAACATTCAAGTCACTCATCAATGGGTATTTTTAACATTTGCAAATCATTGGTTTGAATTCATACAATTTTGTAATTATTTTAGAATTTCAAATATGCATACAAAAACTTAGTTCTAAATTTATAGAAAAAGCAAGAGTATCTAAATGCCATAACCAAATAACTCTAAACCCCAGAGATGTCTAAACAAATGTGAGGATCATTCAATGGCAAGCCCCTTAAAACAGGGACAAATGGTAACCAAATTGTTAGAAAATTTTAAAATTGCAGCAATTCCTTTGATCGTCCAAAAATGTTTGAAATAGAATTTACTTGGTTTTCTTTTCTAGCTTTCATAAGACAAATTGCCCAAACAACTCTTTTTCTCATTTGCTGTAGTGTTGAAGTTCTCTGTGTAATATAAGATACACTCTTAAAAACAAAAGAAGCAGTAACTTGCCTGTTTATCAAGCACCTATGAGCTCTCAGCCACCTGCTCAGACAAATGCTCTATCTGCAAAATCATTCTCCAATAAAGTTCTTCAACTTCAGGCTAAATATGCATTGCATCCACCTACTAATTTTCAAACCAATTGGACATATTACTCAACAAAAAACATTTCTTCAATAAGACATAAGACTTCCACAATCCATATTCAATGTGAATGTTTACACAACAAAATCCAAAAATAAACACTTCAACATTTCTTAAGGCCACTGCCAACTATCACTTTTCTGCCAATGTCCATCTTCTCCATTGTTATGGTCATGGCAATCATCCTCCACAGACTGAAAAACACTTGACATTATTGGAAATGCTGAAACTGGTAAAAAATGTGCCATAAACACTAAGAAACTCCAAGCCTATGTTAACAATATTCAAAAGACAGCATTTCATAAGAATCTTCTTAAACATATCAAAAGCTCAAAATGAAAAAATACAACTAATAACAATATTCAAAAGACAGCAAATATAGGACTATTTGTTGAATAGTCAATAAGAAGCAAATTTTGTCTAAAACTTATTATTATTTCAATTTATTTCTCTCTAGTAGACCTGCTCAGAATCACGCCACAGAACCAAAGATAAGTGCATGATTAAATAATATAATTTAAAATATTTTCAAATGTAGAGAATTCAAAGACAAAACTTCATATTTTCAATGACCATAATATTAATTTCAACTGCAAAAGTTCCATACATTCTTTCCATCAAGAAAACTATTCAAGAATTGGAGTCCTGCTTCTTTCCAACAACCTACTAAGAAATATCAAAGTGTTCAATAATTAATCTACTATTGCATTCAACTATTAGAAAATAGCTCAAAAGATCCTATTAAACAAATTTTTAGTCTCTCCAAAATTCTTTTGACAGATGCTTTAAAATCAATTTGATGTGATGAAATATCAAACTATACATTCATTCAATAACCTGAATAGAAGTTTACATGGAATTTACCTGATGAAAACCAGGCTCCTTTGACAAGGGCACACCAAGCTCGGCCATGCAAGCCTGCATTTTGTCATCACTTTTATTATTTTATATAGATCTGGATACCTCTGAATGCAATCATCTTGCATTGATTCCAATGCTTTGTGGCCAATGGAAAAATGATGGCAAACCCACCTCCTCCATAAGCCATACCATATGAATTTTTTTTTTTCTGCAAATGGCTTTCAAACAGACTTCCAATGTAGTACATCTGCCTATGGTCATATTGTGAGAGAACCCTAACTGGTAGGTTCTTAGCTCGATGACAAACATTGTAAAATTTTAATAGGTAAT
The DNA here is from genome assembly GCA_007258455.2 of Sequoia sempervirens. NCBI lineage: Eukaryota > Viridiplantae > Streptophyta > Pinopsida > Cupressales > Cupressaceae > Sequoia > Sequoia sempervirens. The sequence goes on along the minus strand of VDFB02037095.1, from coordinate 11,541 downwards.
GCCAATTCATTGAAGAGCATAGCAGGCACATTTTACATCATGATTAGCAAAAATAATAATGCATATTAATCTTTGGAAACATCAAACATGTCCGTGAAGCTGCAACAAATTTGGGCTTTCTAAATGTACTGAAAAATATATTGAAGTGGACTATATCTATAATTAAAAATTAGTTTAATTCAGGCATGTATGCCTAAATGAGCTGCACTAAGAGAAATGAATGTAGGAAACGAAGGATAAGACGACAAAATATTTCTGCTGCACATACGACTGTTAAAAACTGAGAAACAATTTGCCTTCAAATTTTCGTTGGTGTATACCTAATGCCTTGCACTCTACTAGGTGCCCTTTAACAAGTATATTTGTGTGGTTGTGGTGTACTTGCTAAACAAACTAGTATTTCTTTGTGATGGCAAGTGATTAAGTTAATGTGAAATAATTAACCAATTCAAAATAAAATCCATAGTTGTTTTCATATATATCAAAGGATCTTGCATAGCTATAAAAATGTATGTCAAACAATACCATTATGCCAAATTAAATGAAATCATTGAATTAGATGAAATGTAATCAAATAGTCTAAGCAAGGCCCATGATATAGTTCTCAAGAGTGTCATCAAGATCCCAAGGATAAAATTCTACAAATAGATGTGTGAGATATCTAATAAGTATGTATGTTAAAGTGGTGGATCTTATACATAAGTATAAACTTGTTGAAGAGTGTCATCTAATGCATACATAGAAGTATTGATCTCTATAGAAGTAAGAAGTGGAGGAATCTTTGTACATGTCTATAATTCCAATTTGAGCAAGGACTTGGTAGTTCAAATAACCAAACTAATCATGCCATAATTTAATTGCATTGTGTGTGTGAATAAGAAGAATTGTAGGAGTGTTTGTCACAAAATTTGAAAAGGTATATAGTCTTCACTTATAGTTTGCCTTTATAACTGCAACTATATCATCGCTTTGAAGTTCCCAAATTAGAATCAAATCAAGAGTAAAATCAACCATCTTACTTGTACTTATAAGAGTGATTTGGTAGAATAAAAGGATATTGGTTGATGAAGAGAGCACACATAGAACATCATGGAATTTTCCCTCACCCTTACTAACACAACATCTTCCACATACATCCACTAAAGATTCATCACCCATGAGTATTTGTGATATGGAACACATATCCAATGATAAGAATTCATTTTGTGATGAATCCATGTGCTATAAAACATTGGTGTTAAGAATCCAAGGCTTGGAAGAGGAAGCAACAACTACAACAAGTGTCTTTCTATAACCATTTTTTGACTTAGAATAAGATGAAGAAAAACACATAGATAACCAATCTAGAGGGATTATGTCATTCTTCTAGACAATAATAGTCAACCAATCAAACTATTTCTTCACGCACATTGAATTTTCATGTAAGTTTTTCTTGCAATAAACACACTTAACCTTCTCTTTCTTCATTCAACCACCTTTTGAAGAGGCATGAGATTCTACTTTGGGAGCAAATGAGGACTTTTTTTTATTATTTTAAATGTTATGGGACTCATTATTCTAGTTATTTTTTCTACTTGAAGTCTTAAGGTCTTTAGTGGATTAGTTGGCAACCAATGCATGTGACTTTGAAGACTTAATAATGCCTATTAGAATTGGTTTTTCATGCTCACTAGTAAGTCCTAAACAAATTCATCAAAGGAAGGCATTACAAACCTTGTTTTTAGAGCACTTTTGTAGCATAAAAGATAGAAACAAACTCATACTAGTCTATTCCAAGACTAGAAAGTACACTCAATATCAACTATGAATTTTTCTTTTCAATTTAAATTTTTTTAATTCCATTATGAGAAACTCAAATTGAATAATGAAGTCCTAGATTTATCAAATTTATTGGGACTAAAACTTATTAGATCATTCTCTGACTAATGAGCCTTAATTTTGTTAGTTCCTCCAAACAATTTTTTAATCTACTCAAGTGCATATTTGGACTCAACATGAAATAATAAATCTAGAGATAGAGCAAGCAATAGGAAGGCATACAATTCGTCAAATTTGTTAAACCATTTTATTTTTAACTTTTGTCTTAAGTTCTGCTTTAATCCTTTGCTTTACTAATCCATTAGATCTTAACACCATCATCATCTTAGTTTTCCATGTGATGTAGTTTTAAGGTGTTACAAAATGAATTTGTTGTTCCATAATATAGAAGCAAGAAGAGGAAAAATTGAAAGCAACCACAAATGCATGGCACACAAGTATACCCCCTAATATCATTTAGTTAAAGTACCTTTCAACATGTACAATTTTTACAATTTATGAGTAGAGCAATTGCAATGTGCTTAACCAACTATTTATAGGACCATAATAGTTCTATAGAAGTTTTTGAAATAAGTGTAGATATTAGAAAAAAATAAATTGTACCAATGGATTCTACTTAGCAAAAAATTAAGTGTACTAATGAATTTTACTTGAAAAAATACATTTAAAAAATGGCACTCAAATCCAAGCTACCATTTGAAAATTATGTGCTCTGAAAGTTTGTTACCATCACATGTGAGGAGGAGAATGATATCAATAGTTTGGAACCTATGTGGTGCTAAGGTGATAGGTATGTTGTTATGGCATCTATGTGATGTTGAGGTGGGAGGTAAGTTGATGTAGTGTAAGTGTAATACTATGTAGGGCATTCAGATACATAGGTGTAGTACATAGGTACAAGGTGTAGGCATGCAAGTAGGGTAGTGTATTATATTATACAAGTACCTTAGGGTTGTGTAGGAACTACGTGTTAGTATGGTGCTCTTCGAATAATGTACCAATGATCTTAATAAAGGATGAAAAAAGCATGTACTAAGGTGGATTTCTCCCTTTATTAAGTCAATGGAGCACTCATTTTATGCATGAAGAGAGAACTTTAATCAATGAAGTGCTCACCTTTTTAAAGCTTTGTTTTTTAAAAATTATCGTAGCTTTGATATATCCCCTTAAAATTAGTGTGTGGTACCAAAAAAGGTTAGAGGAAAATACAAACAATAAATTAAATTTATCTTAGGCAATGGCTTATAAAAGGAAATAATTCATCCTACAAGATGACAAATTGATACTGGTAGGCATACACAAAAAGGATAATTTCTTAGAGCCTTTTGGAATAATGAGGAATCTACTTCCAAAGGCTATTCTAGTGCACCCACCTTCAATGATGTGTCCAAAACCATCAAGCCACTTATAGATCCAGAAGTACAAATTTGCATGCAATATTGAAGGTAAAAGGTTTTCTCCTATAATGAAACCTTTGAGCTCACAAGATGTTATTGAGATCTTCAAAAGTTTAACTTCCCAAAGAGGAGGAAGGGAAAGAGTTACCAAATGCCTTGTATTATTTGTATTCCTTCATACTTATGCGATAAATTAAAAATTATACATTCTGAGAAATTTGTGCCCAACGGATAATTTTTTGGATTATAAGAAAATACCTAAGAGCCACCAAAAATGTAGCATTAATAAGAATGCTATCTTGATATTATTGTATAAACATTAATTCCATTGATAGAAATCTTTGGAAAACATATAATATTAGTAAATAACCTTAGTTCATAGTATTTGTGAGATGTTCAAGTCACCTATGCTAATTCTTTTAATCAGGTATTCATCTAAGATATTCAATTTAAATGGTGTGCCTAGTTGTTTATGCTTGTGAAATAGAAATAAAACCCACAAACTTAAATAATATTGCAACATAAGTTAGTTGCAAAGAAATAATGAAGAAAATAAAATGGAATAACAAAAATAATAGACAAGACGATATTTATGATGTAAAACCTTGACAATAAGTCAAGGAAACATCCACTTAGGTAAAGTATTGGTATTATTATTGCTCAAAAGAAACTAATTACCATCTTCACACAATTGCTGCTATTCAATTTCAATTCATTACATTGATTTTTCCTTCAAGGAAACAAGATATATATAGTATCTTCAAGATAAGAACCTCTGTCAAACTTAGAAAAAAACCAACTTTGTTTTATTGTTTTATCTTTTTGTTTTATTTCTTTATCTTTTTCAAAGATAAGATTTTGCTTTGTTCTAGATATTATTGGTGTCATTATCCAACAATCTCCAACTTGATAATAATTTAACTAATACTTGCCCATGTTCATTCATCATCTTTTATGCAATCCAAGAGAAGCCAAAATCCACTTCAACTTCTCTAACTATACTGGTTTTGTAAACATGTTTGCACAATTTTCTAGTGTATGAACTTTCTCAAGAGCTACTTCACCTCCATCAATAACATGTCTTACAAAATGGTATTTAATTGCAATATGTTTAGTTCTACTATGATAAGTTGGATTTTTAGTCAAATGTATAACACTTTGACTATCACAAAATACAATCACCTTGTCTTGCACTTTTTCAAACTCACCCAAAATACCCTTCAACCAAATTACCTCTTTGCATGCATGTGAGATAGCCATATACTCTACCTCAACAGTGGATAAATAAATTGTTTCTTAAAGCTTTGACATCTAACAAATAGGTTTTCCTACAAGAGTAAATACATAACCTAATGTAGATCTCCTTTTTTCTAACACCTGCAAAATTTGAATCAACATAACCACAAATTGAACCACTACAACCATAAAAGATGATACAATAATCACTTATTCCTCTAAGATACAAAAGCACCCATTTCATTGTTTCCCAATGCTCTTTACCTTGATTTTCCACATGTATCTACTGACAACACCAACTGCATGTGAAATATATGGTCTTGTACATACTATCACATACATAAAACTTCCTTATTCATTGGAATATGGTACACGAGACATTTAATCCTTTTCTTCTTTATTACTAAGACATAAACTTGAAGAAATCTTCAAATGAGAAGATAAAGGGATATTTATTGGTTTTACATTCTTCATACCAAATCTTATGAGGATCTTCTCTGCATACTTGTGTTGCAATAACCAAAGCTTATCATGTTCCTTGTCTTTGTGTATTTCCATGCCCAAAAATTATTTTGTTGCTCCTAGATCCTCCATATCAAAAGTCATATCCATTTGAGCCTTTAACCCATTGATCTCAACTATGCTTTTGCTTGCTACAAGCATATCGTTAACATATAATACCAAGATAATAAATAAACTATTTTTCAAACTTTTAAAGTAAACACAATGGTCATACTCACTCCCTGTAAAATTTGGCTCACCATGAAGGAATCAAACTTCTTATACCATTGCCTAGGATACTACTCTAGGCCATACAATGAATTTTTGAGTTTGCAAGCAAAATTCCTCTTGTGATCTTGAACAAGCCCTTCTAATTGTTCCATATATATCTCCTCATCCAAATCCCTATGTAAAAACATTGTTTTAACATCTAATTGCTCTAACTCAAGATCAACTAAAGCAACAAGTGCTTAAACAACTCAAATAGAAACTAGCTTAACAACTAGTGAAAATTTTTCGTGAAAATCAATACCTTCCTTTTGAGAATACCCTGTTGCTACCAATATTGTTTTGTACCTTTCAACTTTACCATCAACACCCTTATTCAATTTGAAGACCCATTTGCAATCAACAACTTTCCTACCCTTTGGGAGTTCTACCAAGTCCCATGTTTTATTCTTCTCCAAGGCATCCATTTCTTCATTCATTGATATTTTCCATTTAGTATTTTCAGTACCATTCACTGCTTCCTGATAACATCTAGGTTCCCCATCATTAGAAATCAAAGCAACAGATGAAACATAATCATCATACCTTTTAGGTGGATTTCTAACCTATGTAGATCTCATTAGATCTAGTTGTGGAATTTCCATATTTTCCTATAGATTTTCTGCATCCTCATCTTCTTCTTTAGAAGTTTCTTATTGCTCCTTATTTTTTGTAGATGGATGAGTTTCCAATTGAATTTGTTGATGTTGAGGTAAATTTTTATGTTTCAAATCAACTTCTACTATGTTTGATTTTATGAGAGGAGATTCATCAAATATTACATCTCTGCTAATAATGACTTTGTGGGTAGTAGGATCACACAATCTATATCCCTTAATTCCATTACCATAACCAACACAGATATATTTCTTGGATTTGGGGTCTAATTTAGAACACTAATCTTTTGAATAAGAGCATATATATCACAACAACAAAAAAATCAAATTTGAATCATCACAAGAATAACCTATCCATACCTCTTCAAGAATCTTACAATCTATTGCAACTGATGGTGATTGATTTACCAGATAACAAGTTGTGTAGACTACTTTTTCCCACAACTCTTGTTCCAAATTGGTATTACTGAGCTTGCTCCTTGCTCTCTCTAGAAGAGTCTTATTCATGTGTTCAACAACACCATTTTGCTGAGGAGTGTAAACTATGGTTTATGTTTTTTGATCCCAGCTTCCTTACAATAATTTTTAAATTCCAAAGATGTGAACTTGCCTCCATTATCTATTCTTAAACACTTGATTGATCTAATAGTTCTCTTTTCAACTAAAACTATAAATTACTTAAATACACTAAGCACGTCAACTTTACTTTTAAGAATATCTAGACCCACACCGTTCTAGACTAGTCATCTATAAATGTCACACAATATGATGTTCCTCCAAAAGAAATTATAGGGGATGGCCCCCAAACATCTAAATGAATATAATCTAGAATACCCTTACTTGTGTGACTAGCTACTTTAAACTTTTTTCTAGATTGCTTCCCATAAACACAATGCTTGTAGAAATTCAAATTCAAAAATTTTAGATTTGGAAGTAACTTATGGTTTAGCAATATCTTCAACCCTTTCTCACTAATATGACCCAATCACTGATTCCATAAAGGAGTAGTTTCATTTTCTTCCTTAGATACCACTATTGCTTCATTTATTACGATACTCCCTTCTAGCTTGTAAAGGTTTCTAATATTTCTAGCTTTCATGACCACCAAAATGCCCTTGGTCATTTTAATTGATCCACCTTGACTTGTAAATTTAAATAACCTCTAAAATTCGAAACTCCCAAGAAAATTAAATTGTTTTGAGTTCTCATACATGTCTTACCTTTGTTAATGTCCTCACAATACCATCAAACATTTTAATATTAATGCTCCCAATCCCAACAATCTTACAAGAAACATTATTTCCCATAAGAACAATACTACCATCAATAGCTTGATAAGAAGAAAACCAATTCTTATGTGGACACATGTGATTAGAAGCACCAAAATCTAATAAACATTCCTCATGATAATGTAAGGAATTACAAATAGATAAAACTTCATCAATCGTCCCTGAACTTGTCTCAACCGGATTTGCTTCCTTTTTGGAGTCATCATTGTCTTATTTCCTCTTCCAACAATCTTTCTTGAGATGCCCTTATTTATTGTAGTACCAAAATTTTCCCTTACCCTTTTTTACTTTTGACTTAGATTTGGATGTACCTCTCAAATCTTCCCCTTTTTTTGTGGATTGAACCCTTACCACCATTGCTTGTAATGTGGAGGTTTCTATGTTATATTTCCTCTGCACCTCTTCATACAACAAAGCTCCAACAACATAATCAAATTCAAGGGTGTCAATTACGCTAAAGCTAATGGAAGTGGCTAAGTGATTCCAGGATTCAAGCAATGAACACAATAACGTAGTTGTGTTGGCTTCATCTTCGACTTTTACACCCATACTAGCTAATTGACATATAAGAGTACATTGAAAATATTTAAATGATCAACAAATTTAATACCTTCTTTCATTTGCAAACTATACAAATCTCTCTTCAAGTAGATCTGATTTGTCAATGATTTTGTCATATATAGACTCTCCATTTTACTCCATAAACCTATTGTTGTTTCCTCTTCAACAATATTGAAAAGAACATCATCTGCTAAACACAACCAAATTGTGCTAAAAGCTCTTGTATCTAGATCTTCCTAATCCTCATCAATCATATTTGCAGATTTCTTTAACTTCCCTACCAATGCTTTATGCAAAGCCTTGTTGCACTAATAAATCATGCATCTTGAGCTTCCATAGCTCAAAGTTATTCTTCCCATTGAATTTCTCCACCTCAAACCTTGCATTCAAAACCTTTGCCATTTTATTCTACAAAACCACTTTTGCCTCCTTTTGACAAACCATCCCAGCAAAGTTCTGAAACGAGAAATCTTTAAATAAATCCTAGCTTCATATCAGGTATTAGCTTTCTGTGAATAAATAAAGAGCCAAATGGAATAAACAAAAGCTAGTTGAGATGTAAGGAGCAATAAATTGTTTAGAAATCCTGATATGGTGTTGAAGTAGTTTGTCCAAAGTGGCTTTAGGTTCTGGTTGGAGCCTCCCAAAGAACATGGATTTATGGACCTCTAAGATGACTGAGCCATGGTCTGAATTTATAATTCATTTACTTGATTTTCCTTTCAAGGATGAATAAGAGGAGAGGATAGAATATTCTCTCAAGCGATAGTCCCCATGCTTCAAACCTAGGAGCAAAACCATATCCCAAGTTTCGTTAGTTTCTTCTGTTTTGGCTTCTGCTTTATCTTTGCACTTTATCTCAGTATCTTTGCTTCTAAAGATCTCTGGTTTCACTACTGCTTCTGCCATCCACAGCCTTGGACCCATCCACTCATCAGTGCTATGAGCCCAAGTCAACCCTGGAACACTTCTGCCCCAAAATTGAATCCTTTCACTTTGGCAGGAGAATGGCCTGTCCCCGTCTATCTCGACAGTTGACGGACTCTTGGTGATTCCTGAGCCGACAGGAATGCCTTGGACGAATAATGGAATTTTGTGCAAATGATTCTCTAAATAAGAAAAAGGTTATTCTATTTGACATATCACCCCTTTTATTTTTTTGCATCTTTTATTTTTCTCTAACCTTTTTTGACCCAAGCAATAGTATGTAGCATTAAATAGAAAGAATTCAACCTTTTTAGAAGGTTTTCCTAGTTAAAGTCATTAAGCCTTCTCATTATGATTGCTAATTGTGGACTTGACCGAGTACCTTATATTAGGCAATTTGGAGGATCAACAATTATATGCCACCATCATTAACCTTATGGCCAAGATCATTTGTTGAGATCACTTACATAATGATGAAATTCATTTAATATACATGCAAAGGTAAAACCTAGACTTTGCTCAAGTCGTGAAAATTAATCCTACAAAATTTAAAGCTATTTAGTCATGTTCTAATTGTGTATGACTCAACCCACTTGAACCTAGTTTACAACATGCGCACATAAACCATCTCTTTGTTGTATAAGGTTTACTTATATGTCTAATAAAAAAACGTGTATCATTTACTTATGATTGTTCTTTACCATCAACTAATCAAAACAAAAGCACCTACTTACATGTCAACTATGATAAGAGACCAAAAATCATCAGTAGTATTTTCTTTGACAAAGTAATGCAACAATAATACTACTAAATAACTATATGCACTGCCAATTTTTCACACTTCAAGTACTGGCGATATTTAGAATTTTGTTGACCTCAAACAACAAAAAGTGAGTCAAACTATCCCTTCACAATGTCAACTAGATCTCTAAAATAGTCAATAATCAGCCTAATGCTATGAAAACTTTATTTGTTAAAGTCAATCAATTTTGTATAGAATCATCTTGGCATGCATATGACCCACCATAGAATGGTTTTACACCATGTCATGGTGTTGCATCATTAAACCAAGCATGGTTGCTTTCAAAGAAAAAATTCTCCAATAATTAATAAAATCAACATAAACAAATAACATCTATGCATACCAAAACAATATTTCTATATCTTAGATTTCTCTTTTTCTAATATTGATCCAAAAAGTGGTTGAATGCTTTAGATTTGGAAGGTTCCAAAAAAAATCAGGTACATGCAGCAAGATCACTTATAGGCCATTTGTAATGGTGCTATAGAGCTATAGGCATCATGTAGCTTGCCACTAGTATTGTGCATGTTGCTACAGGTGATATACAGGCTACTACAAGCATCATGTGGGCTGCTACAGGTGAGAACATGTTGCTATAGGTGTCATATCTTGCATTATTCTTATGTTGGGATCATCATTAGAAAGATTGTCATTGCATTCAGTAATATGTAGAATACTGGGGTGGATTGTGGCAAGTATATGGTGGAGAAATGCATTTGAAAGTCCTTGGCAGTGGTCTGAAACATCGTTGAGAGATTTGTGGCGCCATGCAACCATTTCATCATTCATTTCAAATCTATTTTGGCAATTCATATTGTTGAAAGCCATTTTAGAGCAAAAGACTACAAAAAGGATGATGTTGTTCCTTGTTTGGCAGCCAGTTGACGTGGAAAACACATGTTTGTTGTTCACTAGCATGAGGGCGACAAATTTTGTCTGAGCGGGTGAATACTCTTCCACAGTCATGACTGTTTGCTTTCCATGAAGTTGTGGTGGTTCATGTCAATTGGGTAGGTAGTAAACACCTCAAATTCAATGTTAGAGATCGTTAGGTATAACTGCCATTTTTTTTGGGTTATCATGAGGACAATTGAACGATTATTTGAGGATGGTCATTGTCATTCAACAACAACAAATCCGTTGCCCATCAAAGCAAGATAGAGAAGGATAAAAGGGGAGCGAATACTTTGTGTGGAGGTTCAGTTGGCTAAGAGAACGTTTTTAATGTTATATTGGAGGAGATAGACAACATGCGCAGAGTTCTTGAAGATTTGCAAGGATAGCTGGAGTCAAGAGAAGTTATATTATGTTTGTACGGACCCATAAGACCATTGCAATTGCAGAACCTCCATGTAATAGCATTCAATGGTGAGTGAGATGTTAGAGTTTATCTAGTCATTTGGGTTTTCTTTAGAGGAAATATCATGTTAAGTGACTATGTCCTATGTACTTGCTTTCTTTTATTGGTTTTTTAATATTTAAGTATATTAATACTGTCATCGGAGATGTAAAAATATGTAGAGCAGTTTGATGAGAGTGCAGATAGGGTTAGCAATAAGTAATTTATTTTATTATGTATCATTAGGATGATCAATCTAATGATTTATGAATCAAGTGGTATCGAAGCCTAAAGAAATAGGTCATTGATAAGGTTTTGGATAGTTTATGTTTTATAAGGTCAGGAGGTAGTGAGAACTTGGCTATTTATGAATCTGAGATTGAAATAAAAGAGTGCCCAATTAGGTTGTAAGAGCTATAGTTGGCGAATGAGAGGAGAAAGGTAAATTTCATTTTAAAAGACTTGAAGAAGATGTGGCAAAAATCTTTGATTCATTGGAAAAGATATACAAGATTGAAAACTCCATGCAAGCCTTGGCCTAGAAAAATGGGAATACTTAAGGACAAGGAAGAAGAACCAATAAATGTTGAACCAAAGATTGACATACAACCATATGATAGTGAGATTAACACCAAGAAGTTGGATCAATGGATATCTTAGATGGATATGTGTTTCAGCCATCATAAGCTAATTCGTCACCAACAAATTTAATTTACCAAGCTCAAGTTATATGGCTAGGCTCTCATGTGGTACAAGAGCTATGCATTATGCCTTGAATATTAAAAAA
>VDFB02037094.1:0-18961 GCA_007258455.2 Sequoia sempervirens | reverse complement strand
TAATTAAAATTCTTGATGGATGTCGGCCTGTGAAGTTAAAATAATGAGTAATTTGGTGTTAATTCCTATAAATACATGTTTTTAGGTCATTTTTCACAACATTAAGTCATTTTCATCAAGAAAAATCAAGAGTCAAGAGTCAAATATCTGTCACAAGAAGATTCATTAGTCTTTCTACAATAAAGTTGAAGCTTTAGGGCAACAAGTTAGGGTTTTTTCAAGTCTTCAAGCTAACTTTATATCCAATATTTTACATTGTAAAGGGTTGATCATGGATGCCTATGGAGACTCAAGGAGAAATGTAGGTTGAGGAGATGCAACTAGCCATAAAATCAAGCCTAAGGACTTGTTTTCAAAGTGATTCCATCTTCCATTTTCTCTCTATGTTTAGCCTAAAGAAGGTTTGTATGTTATTTAGATTCATTTCTAATGTGATTTAATGCCTCTTAGAATGAGTCTTGAATTTTTCTAAATCCATTTATGCATCTTATTCTTGCACACCATAATAGGTTGCATCTTATTTTCAAACTTCCTAGTCTTAGACACACTTACGACTAGGGTTTTATGCAGATTTTATCTCTTTCAAGGTTTAAATACCAACTAGGATTTTGACCAAGGAAAACCCCCCATTAGAAACCAATTTATTCTTTGTTTTGTAGGTATTTTTGTAGATCCAGATCTGGCTTTCCATCAAAAAATAGAGTGCATATAGTGGGCTTTTGTTTCCACTTTCAGATTTGTAGAAAATACAAAGTGGACTAAGTCGCCAACAATGGCAACTTAGTCCCACTACATTGGTTTTTTAGAATTTTTAGTAGTTTCAAATACCCATTTCGCAAAAATAGGTTTCTAGACAATTCCCCTAATCTAGGACTAAGTCGCCCAACTTGGTGTAAGTGTCCCAGTTGGCTCAAAAATCAAGTTTTCCAAAATTTTAGAGACCGCTGTAATCTTCAATCTTCCCTTCATCAGTTTTTAGGTGCACAGTTTTTGTTCATTGTCTTTATTTTGTTCTTTATTGCATTCATTTTATCATTCTACATATCACAATGTGTTTTCGAACAACTTGCATTTCTTAGATATTGCATTAATAAGTCATTCATTTTATCATTTTTTTTGTATTTAGACATCATATTTAGGCATATTGCATCCATCCTTGCATTGATTTTGAGTGTAGACATTACGCATTTTGGGTCCATTTCTCTCCTTTTAGGTGAAAAACCTTAGAAGAGTTAGAGAACCCTTAGATACCCAAAATTAGCGTCCATAATTACTAATGAAGAAAAGCATTTAGAAATGATGATTTGTGAAGAACATGTACATCACCCCTAGACTAGGATTCACCTCTTATGTCAGATATAACACATATAGATACAAACAAAGGAAAAGAGGAAGGTAGGAAACCATAATTTTGGATAAATTATACATTGAGTTGGGATATTTTGGAAAGTAATAATCAAAATATTGATTGGAAAATTATAGAAGAACAAAGTGATTGTGGAAAGATAGAAAGTGACATTGAGACTAGTTTCATCTAAATAGTCATTAAGCAATACCACAAGTCAAGAAGAGAACTCTTTGAAGGAAGATGAAATGGGCATATGAGGAAGATACATATCTTTAAAAAGGATACCAAAAATGTTGCAAAAAAAATTCTTATTGGAAACAATGTGGCAAAGCCAAAATGAGTAACTTGAAAGAACTAAACTATTCAACTTCATCAGCTCCCTTAGAGATGAACCATTAAACTAGTACCACAAATCATACCCACAAAACAACAAGGCTTGGTTTGAGGTGAAACAAGCATTTTTAGATAATTTTTACAGTTTGAGACATGGATTTTGCAGTCAAGAGGACAATGATGCTTTTAAGAGTGAAAAGGAATGACAACACTACAAAAATACACAAGCGCAAGGTCAAAATGATAAACAACAAGACTCAAATACAACTAGGGGGGAAGGATCCTTCGTAAAGTACCTAAGAACCCTGCAAAAGAAACAAGAAGGTGCCACGAGGTTGAAAAGGATGAGGGATATACTTGAAGCTTCTCTTTATGAATTCATTGCATATTCAATGGATCAACTTATGAATATTATAGTAGCCTTGAGGAAATCTAAAACAAATATAAAAAATGGAAAGCTAGATATAGTTTATCAATAAATTTATATGAGGCTAGGCACTCTAGATATTTATTTTTAGATGACCTAATAATGATGTTCTTAATATAGCTTTAGTTACATTCATGCAATACAAGAGGAAAGAAACTAGAAAGAAAAAAGTGATAATTTAGCATGTCTTAAATGATGATAAAGAGGAGTGTTCAGCTGCAACAAATTTTAAATTTTTATGTTGTGAATTTAAATTTGACTTTTCAAATTTAATTGTTGGTGCCTTGGAATGTGTATCAAGTTTAAATTATATTTTAAAGGGGAACTTCTATAAGGCTAACCTACCTTGAAATATATATTTTATCTCTGGTGTAGGATCTTGAGATTGTTATAAATCAAAGTTGAAAACAATTTTGCTCAAAAAAATAATATCGTATCAAATTTCTACCATTGATTGTAAGGTAATTTAGTCTCACCAATTTTGTACTAAGCTTTATTCCCTCCTCTATGAAAGGTACTCTAGATTTCTCATTGTAAGGGGGATTAAAACTTATTGATACCATATGAAATTTTAAATAAAGATTTTATGAAAAATTTGCTTCATGGTTCCAAGCATTTAAATAAATTTTATATTCTATATGCATGGATAGAATGAGTATCTAGTTGAGCTTATGTTTATATCACTAGTGTAATTTGTTAATTGTAAGTTTCCTTACGCAGTTAGTTTGAACACCTATTCTATTTGTATTATGGAAAAGTCTTATTGATCCATGCTAGTAATTAGGTAATTAATGAATATTGCTTTCATGAGTTTAAAATACTTTGAAGTTTGCATATTCTTGTGACACTAAGAGTTATCTAGTTAAATATAAATTAGTCAATTCAAGATTTGTTTATTCATGCTTAATGGCATTTAGATTAGAAGTTCAAATTTAGGATATTATAAAACCCTATCCCTTTCTTGTCCCATCTTTTGACATTTTTATAGTTGTTTTTAATTTAGATTTAGATTAGGAAAATCATCGAAAGTATATTGTCAATCTAACAATAGAATATAGTTTCTAGTTATAAGGATTTCACATTTTTATATTAAGAAACATCAATTTCTAGGTCGAGATTTATATAAATTTCAACATCTTTTGGATCTAACCCATTTTGAAATGTTTTAGTAGTAATGTATTTGAAGGCCCCTTTTTGAAACAACACAATATAACAAATCACTACGATATCCAATTAGTGAAGAGCTTGGGATTGTCATTTTCCATTTTGGCATTTAATTCCTTTCAGGGGAGGTGAAATACTCATTATTTCATCTAGCTTGAGATGTATGTCAAAACACCCATTAACACAACTTTTTTCTATACTTTTTATTTAAACTTGCCTAGCTTAATAAAGTGAGTATTAGTGTTAGTAGGGTGTATTCCTACCATTGACTATATTTGTTACCTCTTCCCTCTCACTTAACATATATATATATTCTCTCCTAATTTTTTTGGTACACTTTTACATTAATATAACTTTATGTTTTCTGTATTTTCCCAATGCAAAATTTGTATTTTAACATTAACATTACTCTCTTACAAATTAACTTTGTAATATTATTTTTATTTCATAAATCATTTGTTTTTACAATTTTATAACATAAATATTCTCATCTATTCTAGAGATTCTAAGATATGTATTCAAGATATGTTTCATATGAAGGACAACTTTGAATGGATAACTATCACACAAGAAATTGCTATAAAACTTTAGTGAGATTTTAGTGTCTTCCTAACCACTCTATTAGATCTATTTAGTTGTTAGGATGTTTGACCTCGTGAAATATGGGGTGCCTAACTTTGACAAAATTAATGGTATGTAATAAAAAATATAGTATTGAGTAATGGCATTCTTCCATTATTATAAAACTTTACCACAGATATCAAACAAGGACCTATAAAATCTTCTATTAACCCCAAATCAATACCCTATTCTGTCTATGGACCAGATAGAGGCAAGAGATCTTCCCTTTGCAGGCCTTCTAACCACACCTGAAATGATCACTTAGAAGTTATGTTCACATTTTCCATTATCTCAAAATTGAACAAATGAAGTACCGACAAACTTATTCTGTGAAGTACAATGAGCCAAAAAGTATTGCAAAACTGTTTATTTCTTGTGAAATATTAATGAAAATTTTTAGTTGTAATCCCTGTGATATAGCTGAATGGTAAGGGAGGGGACTGATCATAGCTGCATTATATGACCCACTATTTTAGTCCTTGTAAAATCATCTTTTATTATAGTTTCAAGATTTTGTAAGCCTTACTCTATGTATGTGCCAGCTGCAAAGGCATATTCCATAGCCAAAACGCCTTACTTTCATGGTCAAATATTTTTGGATCAATGAATTTCTGATTAAATATGAATTCTAAACCTGCAATCTGAGACACATAAGAAATCACATTGACAGAAACTGCATATTGCAAATTGCATAATGGAATTTATGTATCATATATTGATTGAAATGTGTACAGGACACTGAGCGTGGCATGCTTAACTAAATTTATTTCAGTCCTGAATGCATTCAACTGGTTTCATAACAAGTGGATTTCTACTTTAAAATGTAGTTAATTCACCCACTTTGTCAGATCAAACTTCATTGCTTAGGACATTTATCAACCTGTCAATTGAGATATTACTTTGATGGGGATTAATGGTTGGACATTTGGACAGTTTAAGTTGTGGAGGTCAATTAAATTTGTTGTACTAGAACACAGTTGTAGTATTATTGAATTGTTGGCACTTAGCAATTAACCGTACCTTGTGTTGATTTGTTCAAATGTATCTGTCATTGTATGAATCATTGAATTGTAATGGTGCACTCCCGCATTCCTGTCAACTTCATCTCCTCCACTTCCTTCAGACATGTTATACTTTTTTCAGAGGATATTTGGTGACTATGTTGTTTGGAAGAAGTCAAATGGAAGCTTATGATTGGAATGGTTGACATCCAACTGACAAGTTCTCAATGTAAACCAATCTATCTACCAGCCAAACCCAACTCATACTCCTCATATTCATAAACTTTAAAAAGATGATCACCATTGTGAACAGTTAGTTAGCCCATAAGGTTCCAATTAAATTCATCCTATAATGGCTTGTTGGTCACAAGTCCTTTCCCTTCAACTTAGGATGGATCAAATTTCTCTGGATCATCAAATAAACTAATCCATCAAGTGATGTTTCTCAACCAACTCCTTTGTTACAAGCAATTATTTATCTTCCTCCAATACAACAAAGTCCACTTATAAAACATTTTTTTTTCTTTAGGCAAAGAAGTTAATAAATCAATCTACCACTCTACCAATTGCTAAAATATCTACTCCTATTGTAGACACATATGATAGGGAGTCAAGAGTAGAAGAATATCTAATAATAAATATCCAATTGGCCAATCAACAAGAAAACAAGAGATCTAGGAAGTGTGAATAAATATCTCCACCAATGTCTCTCAAATGAAAATATCAAAAGACCAAAAGGGAACTAAAGAAGAAAATAATGAATTTGAATGCATGCATTAAGAAATTGGATACTCCTTTCAAGAAATTGATGGATCAATCACTCCACTAGTGATAATTTCTCTAAAAAAAAGCTTCAACCTTAGAGAAAATTAAGTGTATAGTTAAAGCAATGGAGGATTGAATAAGTGATATATTATCATAGGTGCAAAGTAATAGAATAATTTATCACCTTCAAGACATAATTTCAAGGATTAAAAAATAAAGTACAAAATATTATGAATGAATGTCAAGATGAGATAGTTACTAATGAATAGAACTTGACCAAAGTAAAACTTTTATGTTTCATGGATCCAAAGTTTCTAATATAGGAAAAAATATTGGATGAAAAGTAATGGATCAATCCTTCTTTTGGTCAAACCTACTTTAATTTAGGGATGATGTTGTGGAGAAAGTTATAAATTAGTTGAATGTTGTGAAGAAATACATGCTTAGCATATAATGTGATATATATGAATTATTGAATCTATTATCAACATAAAGTTTCTATTTGAAGGATGAAGTGATTATTGACAATTTGAAAGATAAATTGAATAAAAACTTGACAAATATACTTGAAGCTTCTCTTTATGACTTCAATCCATATTCAATGGATCGGCTTATGAAGATTAGAGTAGCCTTGAGGAAATTTGAAAAAAATATAGAAAATGGAAAGCTAGATATAGTTTATCAATAAATCTATATGAGGGTAGACACTCTAGACATTTATTTTTAGATGAACCTAATAATGATGTGCTTAATCTAGCTTTAATTATATCCAAGGAATACAAGAGGAAAGAAACTAGAAAGAACAAAGTGATAATTTAACATTGTCTTAAATGATTTGATGATAAAGAGGAGTGAAGCTGCAACAAATTTTAAATTTTTATGTTGTAAATTTCAATTTGACTTTTCAAATTGAAGTGTTGGTGCCTTGGAACTTGTATCAAATTTAACTTATTTCAAAGGGGAACTTTACTCAAGCATGAAAACAACTTTACTCAAAATAATAACGTCTTATCAAATTTGTACCATTGATTGTAAGTTAATTAAAAAATGGGCTGACCAATTTTGTACTAAGTTTTATGCCCTCCTCTATGAGAGGTACTCTAGATTTCTCATTGTAAGGGGGATTAAAAATTATTGATACCAGTTGAACTTTTAAATAAATATTTTATGAAAAATTTGCTTCATGGTTCCAAGCATTTAAATAATTTTTTATTGTATATGCATGGATAGAATGAGTATCTAGTTGATCTTGTGTTTATATCACTGGAGTAATTTGTTAATTGTAAGTTGCCTTATGCGGTTAGTTTGAACAACCTCTTCTATTTGTATTACGGAAAAGTCTTATTGATCTATGCTAGTAATTAGGTGGTTAATGAAGATTGCTTTCATGAGTTTAAGATAATTTGAAGTTTACATATTCTTGTGGCACGAAGAGTTATCTAGTTAAACATGAATTAGTTAATTCAAGATTTGTCTATTCATGCTTAATGGCATTTAGATTAGAAGTTCAAATTTAGGATATTGTAAAACCCTATCCCTTTCTTGTCCTATCTTTTGACATTTTTATAGTTGTATTTAATTTAGATTTAGATTAGGAAAATCATCAAAAGTATATTGTCAATCTAATGATAGAATATAGTTTCTAGTTATAAGGATTTCAAATGTTTATATTAAGAAACATCAATTTCTACTAGGTCAAGATTTATATAAATTTCAACATCTTTTGGATCTAACCCATTTTGAAAGGTTTTAGTAGTAATATATTTGTAGGCCTCTTATTGAAACAAAAAAATATAACAAATCATTAGCATATCCAACTAGTCAAGAGCTTAGGATTGTCATTTTCCATTTTGGGATTTGATTCCTTTCAAGGAAGGTGAAATACTGATTATTTCATCTAAGTTGAGATGTATGTCAAAACACCCATTAACACAAATTTTCTATACTTTTATTTAAACTTACTTAGCTTGATAAAGTGAGTATTAAAGTGTTAGTGGGGTGTGAGGTGTCGGCATCTCCCATGGGAATCACACTTTCCTATTTTTCGATTCTTGTGATGTATTCCTACCATTGACTATATTTGTTATCTCTTCCCTCTCACTTAACATATATATATTTTCTCTCCTAAATTTTTTGATACACTTTTACATTTTTTGTATTTCCTAGTGCAAATTTTTTATTTGAATATTAGCATTACTCTCTTGCAAACTAACTTTGTAATATTATTTTCATTTCATAAATCATTTGTTTTTACAATTTTGTAACATAAATATTCCCTACTTTCTGGGTTTTCATCTATTCTAGAGATTCTAAGAGATGTATTCAAGATATGCCTCATGTGAAGGACAACTGTGAATGGATAGCTATCACACAAGAAATTGCTATAAAACTTTAGCGAGATTTTAGTGTCTTCCTAACCACTCTATTAGATCTATTTAGTTAGGATGTTTGACTTCGTGAATTATGAGGTTTCTAGCTTTGACTAAATTAATGGTATGTAATAAACAATATATTATTGAGTAATGACATTCTTCCATTGTTATAAAACTTTACCACAGATATCATACAAGGACCTATAAAATCTTCTATTAACCCCAAATCAATACCCTATTCTGTCTATGGACCAGATAGAGGCCAGAGATCCTCCCTTTGCAGGCCTTCTAACCACACCTGAAATGATCACTCAGAAGTTATATTCACATTCTCCACTATGTCAAAATTGAACAAATGAAGTACCGACAAACTTATTCTATGAAGTACAAATAGCCCAAAAGTATTTGAAATTTGTTTATTTCTTGTGAAATATTAATGAAATTTTTCAGTTGTAATCCCCGTGATGTAATTGAATGGTAAAGGAGGAGACTGGCCATAGCTGCATTATATGACCCACTATTTTAGTCCTTGTAAAATCATCTTTTATCACAGTTTCAAGATTTTGTAAGCCTTACTCTATGTATGTGCCAGCTGCAAATGCATATGCCATAGCTAAAACACATTCCTTTCATGGTCAAATATTTTGGATCAATGAAGTTCTGACTAAATATGAACTCTAAACCTGCAAAACCTGCAATCTGAGACACATAAGAAATCACTATGACAGAAACTGCATATAAATTGCATAATGAAATTATGTATCATATATTGATTGAAATGTGTACAGAACACTGAGCGTGGCATGCTTAACTACATTTATTTCAGGCCTGAATGCATACAACTGGTTTCATAACAAGTGGATTTCTACTTTAAAATGTAGTTAATTCACCCACTTTGTCAGATCAAACTTCATTGCTTAGGACATTTATTAACCTGTCAATTAAGATATTACTTTGATGGGGATTAATGGTTGGACATTTGGACAGTTTAAGTTGTGGAGGTCAATTAAATTTGTTGTACTAGAACACAGTTGTAGTATTATTGAATTGTTGGCACTTAGCAATTAACCACACCTTGTCTTGATTAGTTCAAATGCATCTGTAATCGTATGAATCATTGAATTGTAATGGTGCATTCGCGTATTCCTGTCAACTTCATCTCCTCAACAGTTGGAAATAAGTCACACTCGATCGACAATCGATAGTCAAAGAGGGGCCAGTAGCTCAATTGATAGAGCAGCACAACAGCAAGTGAAAGGTCCTACATTAGAATCCTACCTGATCCATATAAACTGTAGTTCGACAAATGCATGAATTAAATTCATAAGAGTACGGGTGCATGTATCTTTTTTATCAAGGGCTTATTAATGGGCTCCACTAGTAAGATAAGAATAGAGGAGAATGTCTAACTGACCATGTGATAATAGATGAGCAAAAAATTGTGCAAGAGGAGCATGTCACTCGTGTACCTCTCATCCTTATCCTTGGGACCGGTTTATCAATCAAGTTTAAAGTTTTCTATCCAGTAAAACTGTCAAACGGACTGTCATTTCCGGTATTGCCCACAGAATTTGGCTGTCTTTTTTCTAATTTAAGGAATTACCATAAATTTAACATCCCCCATTTCTCCCATGGACATCAGCAATGGTACTCCGGCAGAATATTCAACTATGAGTTTCTCTCTCCATGATTAATTCATTTTCCCAGACTGTCTTGCAGCATTTTCCTTCCATCTTCCACTCAATCTGTACTGTGTCTGCAACACTTCTTATGTCAAAATAGTGGTACAAAAATGTTTGGACTTGTGAAAAATATCAGTACTCATATGGGGACGGGACGCCAATTAAATTAGGAGACAATTATATGGAAATGTAGGTGGTCACCAGAAACTGTGAGTAAGAGGATAGGGAGGAGGACAAGTGCAGGTACGAGTGAGAGTACGGGTATAGGTAAGCAATCCACATTCCTATAATAAAGTCTCCTGACAAGTATGGGGGGGACCAGTTGGTAGCACCGTCCAGTGTCCAGTCAGGTTTAGAACCAGAAATGCTAGATAGTTGTAAAGCTACTTATAATGGTGGATCCCCTGCTAAAAGTAATTAATATAGGAAGTTATCCTTTAACGACTTCCAAACTTATCCATGTTGAAAAACTGTTCAAGCTCCAGTAATATTTTCCATATATACCAAGTGTTAAATCACTCCAGCCTTGCTGCTTTTGTAGTCGATCTCACTGTTTACACTTTTTGAGACATTACAACTTGCATGCAGGAAAGACATTGTAGCATTTCACCACCTTACGTGAATAGACTCATGTTGCCATTATTATCATCAACTGTATATGACTTCACACATACTGACTTTTCATCATAAATTATTCATTGTGCGGACTAACTTTGCGAGTATGTAGCAGTTGTATAGAATAGCATAGGACCTCCATTTTTTTAATGTGAACTGACCTCTTATCTATCTCTGACTAAAGTTTGGAGGTCTAAACTCATCACACAACTTGTCACATTGGCACGTTTAGTGAGAAGTGTTCTAAAATTGACTTTTTAAAGACTCAACCAAAACTCAATCATGGTATCCATAGCAGTTGAATAAAAAAATGTCATATGTTGTTAGCACAATATGATATTCTTCTTTAAAATATAACGTATATGCAACCCAAATGATCACAATACCTTTTGGTAACCATTAATTTTGTTGTCTCTAAATCTTTTATCCAACACAAATGGACCAATAGTTGAACACTAAAACCTTTAACAATCTTTCACAATTCATAGAAAAATACAAGGTATTTACTCTGCTCACCTTTTATATTTGTGATAGGACAAACTATTAATATGAATTGCTCCAATGCATGTATATTGTTATACCAATAGTTGTACACATAAGCATAATATTTTTTCACTACAACAACAATACTTGTTTAAATAAGCACCTTATTTTATAAATGACACATTTATAGTGGATAGTTATGATATTTTATTTGAAACAAAAAAATATTTATTTCATTTGTAATGTATTTATGTTTTTTATATGTTATTCATAGGTTCTCATGTGTTCAAGTATGGGTTCATCTAGACCAAAATTTGGTTATTTTTTTATTTACATGTGGACTAATTATTGACAATGTATAGTATAATGTGTGGCAAGACTAAATATGATAACCACAAGTACTATCACAACAATTGGACCTCACACAACAACTAGCCCCTCTCCCCTATACCTTTTTTTTTTTTTAAATTGTGTTTTATGTTATCTTGTTGGGGGCTAATGTTCTCTTTGGACTTTAGGGGTGTTACGTTTTCACCGAAATTTCTTGTGAATATGTATAACAACATTTTATAAATGGTAGGGGAGAGGGTCTGATGGTGGTGTGGGCTATGTTGACCTAGTTGTCCAGGTCACTTGATGACATGACAACCTAATTAGACTCATGCCTACGAAGCACCTACATGTCCTCCATTCAAAAAAATCCTTGATAAATGTCGTTTTCTACATTTTCCATACACGATGGCACAATTTTCTATTTTAACTACAGTCAACGATTTTTTTGGCATGGACTAACAATGGATGTATGTTTATCACTATAAGATAGGGGACCAACCATACCAAGGCTCCAGGTCAAAGAAAGCCGAGAGTGGAGGGCTACCCTAACTTACCTCAAAACTGGATAAGAGTTCTTAGGACAAGGATAGAGAATGAAGAGCACTCTCAAATGCTTATGTCACTCTATTGATCTGAATGTTTGGATGGGACTAAACAAGACGATTTTTGGAACCTGAACCATGCCTCATACAGCTCTCTACTCGAGGACAGTAACATAGGTCAGGGACGACAGCATGGCGGGTTGGCGTCTCTCTAGGGCATTGGAATTTGTATGGCCAGAAAATGTTCAAGTATAGTACAAAATGCCAAAAAACCTACAAATAGTCTAGCTAATGAAATTTAACATATTAAATAGAATGGCAAATGACAAAGTACAAGAAATGACTATAAAGATGATAAAGGAGATGATGAAAACGAAGGTGACGAAGATCAACTCACTAAGAGTCTAGTTCGCAAGAAAGCTCCACAAGTAGACGTACCTACACATATCCAAGAAAGGAAAAATGTTGGGGCTATATAGGGGTTTGCCTCAGTCAAACCCCCGCTTTGGTGTTTCCACCTCCATGGATAGCCAAGAAAGCCATGAGATAGAAAATATGATAAAGAAAATAGTAGGAAAGAGTATTGAATAATCGAAACAACATTATGCTATGAAAATCAAGAAACAATATCACCTTCTCAATCAAAATGCCCCCAAGCACATAGAGGAGGATGTAGGCTTGGTAAGGTCTACGCTGTCACAACAATGAAGAAGCATTCCCTTGGGACACCAAGTTACAACTCCAATTGTGGAAAAAAGTGTAGCAAGATGTGAAGAAGATGTGTTGGATTGTTCATGAAGTGCTTAAAAGATCAAATTGGTGTGTAGAATTGTCCCAAAGATTGAAGAAGATGGAATGAATATGAGATGGATGCATTTGAAGATCAAAATGGGAGGGAAAGAGATATTCTCAGGTTGGTTGATCAACACAGAGGCGTACGCTTCATCCCCATTGGGGAACATAACGTCCATGTATATTTCAGAGGCAAGAATCTA
The DNA here is from genome assembly GCA_007258455.2 of Sequoia sempervirens. NCBI lineage: Eukaryota > Viridiplantae > Streptophyta > Pinopsida > Cupressales > Cupressaceae > Sequoia > Sequoia sempervirens. The sequence continues at coordinate 6,280 of VDFB02037094.1, read as the reverse complement.
TCAGGGATGGTTGTGTGCCGCGTAGACATCTACATGTCATGCGCGCATCCCCGACAGAAATTCCCCCACCGACAAAAAGGAAAAGTGCCAAGTGGATGTATTGCAAATGGGTGATGTGGTATTCCTTAGTCAGGTTTGATTTTCTAAGGTGGAGGGATGCAAAAAGAAGAATTTGCAAGAGGGGTGCAAATTTGCTCCTATACATTTTCTCCCACTTTACTGAGCGTGAGTGTTAATGAATGTTCGGTAAAGTAGATTGAAGAGTTTAGAAATGTATACCTAAACCATCAAGGAAGAAGAACATAATCTAGTGAGCTCAAAAATGTAGGGCAAGAAAATAACTCCACAGGTACTCTCTCCTGAGGAGGTTCGAACAAAGGACTTCGTAGATCCTCAAAACTATAGAGTTGAAGAAAGTACATTGAAGGCCCACAGACCAATGATGGATAAATCTTGCAGGATGTAAGCACTTCACATATCCTCAGACCTACAAAGAAGGCACCCCTAGGTACTCTCTCTTGAAGGAAGCTCGATGCAAAGGGACTCCACAGAGTCAAATTGGAAAACATGTTAATCTGTAGATAAAACATGTTAGAAAACAAAAAATAGCCACACATGCAAACAAGCAAACAGTCACGCAAACAACTAAAAATTAAAGGAAGAGCTTTCACAGGGGTCCTTCAAGAACCCTTCAAAAGGAAAAGGGGTCCACTCAAGGGATGCACGTTTGAAAGTGCAAGCCTATTTTTTGTAAATCAATTCAACATCAAGGAATCTTTTCAAAAGATGTTCACGTCATCAAGGAATTCGAAAGGAATAAAATTCCCCCTCTTGAGGGGAAGGTTGATGCTTCTCTCACAGGAAAATTTTCTCCCTCCTCAGAGGAAATTTCTTCAAGTACTTTCGTTATGAACCCATGACGAAGGAAACACGTTCTGCTAGGGGTCCTTGTTAAGAATGTGATTTTTGAAAAATGTTTTGAAAAGATTTTTGAGAAAAGATTTGTTGGCCACCGAATGCATTTTTTGAAAATCAAAGTAACATGATACCCCCCCTTAGGATGGTTCGTGCTAAATGGAAAGGCATGTGACAACCTAAGGAGAGAAAATCAAGAATGAAAAAGTGATGTTGTGGCCCGCAAAACATAGTGAGATGTAACAATGGTAATGTTGTCACACACACAAGGGACAACACATGAGCACCACAACATCAAAAAGAAATTATGAAAGATAAGAGAACAACAATGTAAAAAGAGACAAGGGTGTGTGCAAGAAGTTGAGTCCACGAAACGTGGAAGTTTTTTGCCTTAGCCAAAAAATTGAAATCGGCATCGAAGAAACGGGATCCCGATTTAATAAACGGGATCCCGATTTTTAAAAAGCGGGATCCCGTTACGGTTCGGGATCCCGAGCCTGAGACCAAACGGGATCCGCTTTTTAAAAAGTGGGATCCCGTCGGACACCAACGAGGGAATGGGATCCCGATTTTTAATAAACGGGATCCCGATTTGAAAAATACACGATCGATTTATAGAGAAGCGAGATCCCGAGTTATATAAATCGGGATCCCGTTTTATACTGTTATTTTTTTAAAAGCAGTTTTCACTGCTGCGAAAGGACCCCGAATTGCTTGGCGACAGCGACATCAACATCAACTACAGGTATGCCACTTCTTCACATTTTTTTAGTTTGAATTGAAATTTTAAAAGAAATACGTTAATTTACATGTTTTTTTTTCAATTTATGTCACGTTTTAATGCTTTTTTTAATTGTTATATTAGAATTCAATAGTTGCAAATTAGATGAAAACTTGCAATGAAATTTAAACGTTTTTTAATAAAATTGAGAAAAAAAACATTGAATTGTGTGTTAGAAACAAATTTTAACTTTTAAATCTTAAATTGATCAATTAAACCCAAAAAAAATTGATTTTGAAAACCTTAATTGAAACAAAACAAAAAAATTTGCATTTCAAAACCCTAGAGATCGAAATGAAATAAAACATCGCATTTACAAATCCAAATCGAGCTTTTTGAAACCCTAAATTCAAATCAAACGAAAAAAATTGAATTTGAAAACCCTAGTTTGAATTGAAACGAAAAAAATCATTAAAAACCCTAATTGTTTAAAACTGAAACCCTAAATTGAATTGGAACAAAAAAAATTGTTAAAACCCTAAGTTTGCTAAACCCTAGACCCTAAACTGTAAAATCTAAACCCATAATACTAAAGCATTTGAAATTTATGAACCCTAGACCCTAATCTTTCATTGGACATACCTAAAATTATGTAGGTTCAATATCAAGAATGGGTCTATTTGGTAGATTTATGAAAACTATTTTGAATATCTAGAATGCCATAAAAGTATAATTATAGCAATTCCAATTGGAAACACTTCCAGATACATATATATCCTAGATAATAATCCACCCATCCTCAATCATAATGGATTATTTGACAATTAAGAGAGATTCAATTTAACCATAAAATTACCTATATTTTGATACTATATAGATTTATGTGGAAGGATAGAAATGCATCAATATGCTTTGTGCCATATTTTATGAATATTAATATTTAAGAAAAATCTAGATAAGATTGACCTAAGTAGATGATTTATGTAAGGGCTTTTTAGTGAACAAGTGACACACCATGGAGATAGGGATGGTACTTAAATTCTTATTTATAAATATAGTGTACCCCCTTTAAATTTGTATTTGGTTTTTATAATGAGTTGAAATTATCAATGTGTTACATAAAAGAAATTTGTGCTTAGATATATTTAAATTATATAATAAAGATCTATAGTTATATAAAATAGGGAATCCAACATGAGGAATAAACCTTTAATGTGCCATTGTGTGCATCTAATTTATGCCAATGATTTAGTAAGAGTGATCGTCTAAGAGGATGAAATTTAAGCCTTGAAAAATTGTAAGATCTAACACTATTTTAATGTAGTTTTATATGTGTGTACATGTCCACTATGTTTTTTGAGTTTATGTTAATGTAAGATAAGGAGGATTGGTGGATATATTTGAAATCTAAAGAAAAAACAAAAATGATGTGAATATATAGATATATATTTTTAAAATGATTCTTTAACTTATCTATATTAAACATTGTATATTATCTCTATATTACTATCATGGCTTGATTTTCATTATGTCTACTAAATGTTGCTATATTTATTCATTGTTGTAATTAAATTATAGGGCTCAATGTGTAATCTATTTTACATCAAATTTTATAGTAGACTTATAATCCTAGAATGTTTGTAAATTTAATAGCTAACAAATAACTTGATAGGTGCAACTAAAAACCAAAAAATGTGGTTTGATTTATCTCCATTAGGCTGGAAAGCTAAAAAATCTACTAGGTTTATCCCTATTAGGTTGAAAACCCAAAAGTGTAGCTTAATAAACTTACAAGTGGTGAAAACTCACAAAAGCACTAGAAACTAATATTTGCAAAACTACCCTTGACATATCAAAAAAAGCCAAAGGTCACCATATGTCATACCTATATAGGTTGTATAGTTATATTGGATACCTTATAGTATCTCCTATTGGTTATATATGTTTGAAGATGACATTAGCGACACATCCCTACATTTATATGAGATATATTATTAACATGTCGTGTTACACATATGCTAAGATACTCAAATATGGATAAGGAGAACTAGGGAATATATATTAGAAGAGAAAGATATACTAAGCTATCCAATATTATATTTTTGTACTTAGTGTAGAAGAGAAATTCTAGACCAAGAATGCAAGTGCAAACTCAATACTCTACTTCTAATGAAAGGTAAATAAAATAATGAAAGATTAGAGAAGCATAATATGTTCCATAACATTCTTTTATGGCTCTAAATGTATGTGTTGAAGTTGCTCTTTGGTTCTCTAATGTGATAACATATACATACAAATTTTATCATATGGAAACATTTGGGGATGTCATTATTTTATAGAGTTGAGGGGAAAGGAATGGAGGACTAGGTTTTTTTGGAATCGAGGACTAGAATCATGAGAGAATTTTTGAATTTGAATTTGAGAGGGAAGAGAGAATTAAATGTAGGTGGTTGGGTTGATGGAGGGCTTGTGTTGACTTGATTAGGTAGATGGGAATAATTGAATGCTAATTTGAATTTGGATTGAAGGTCTAAGTTGGAAATGAATGGCTATGATTAGTCTAATTGATTTGATGGCTAGGATAGATTATTAATTTCATTTTAGATTTGATGAAGTGGAAGTAAGTTACATTAGTTTGAGTTTGGATTGGTGATTTGGAATTATTTTAATTTTAAGCTATGGATGTGACATGATTATCCCCTTAATGGTTGATTAAAAGTTAGGATTTGGGGATTTTAGCTAATTAAATAATAAACTCTAAAGTCTAAACCGTAAACCCTAAAGCCATCATTTTTTCTTAGGCTCTTAATGAAATTTGGTTGTCTTAGGCAACTCCACCAAATTTCATTACCTTATGCCATGTAATTGTTTCCTAGGATCTTGCAGCATGTAGATCCCCTTAAGCTATCCTATTACCTTAAACCCTAAACTCTAAAGTCTAAACCCTAAACCCTAAAGCCATCATTTTTTCTTTAAAGGCTCTTAATGAAATTTGGTTGCCTCGGCCTTCACCAAATTTTATTCATTTGAGCCATGCCATTTTCTCCTAGGACCTCACTAGACGTAAATCCCCTTAAGCCATCCTGTCACCCTAAATCGTAATTCAATTTTCTTAAGGGTTGACAATATGACATTTCTTAAGGGGATTAAAGAAGTTCTTAAAATTTGGTGATCAAAGTTGCCCAAGGCCCAACCAAATTTAACAATAATAAGATCCTACAAGATTATACAATATCAATTTAGTTAATTGTATTTTCATTCAAATAACATGTGCCTTAGACATATAAATATTTGGTGAACGATGGATATTTTGTGTGATGAATTTATAAATTTGGTTCCAAATGGATATTTTTAGTGACATGAATTTATGATTTTGGTTGTATATGGATATTTTTAGTGACATGGATTTGTGAAGTTGGTGGAATTTATGAACTTATAATGAATAGTATATAATAGTATATATATTTAATGACTATCTATTAGATCATGATTTCTCCTGCTGAAAAATTGTGTGTGTGTTAAAGACATAAAATGAGATTTTGTGAATGTTTCAAGTTTATTGTTTAGTATGTATGTGCATGTATTAAAAATTTGCATAATAGTTCTTAAATTTTGAAATTTGTATATGTATGTATGTATAGTTTAGTTTAATGATTTGTACGCATGCAAATTATGTATCATATTTTTTATTTTAAATGTACATGTACATACATTTAATTTTTAATTTTGTATGGACATGCTCTTGAGTTGAACAATCAATGTATATATATGTGCATTTCAATTAAATATATGAGCTTAATATATATGTTGCTCATCCTATTTCAATTATTTATATATGATCTTAATTTTTGTATGCGCATGGGTCCTATTTTGTATTATTTTAAATGCAGATGCACATTATATCAAGCATATATCATGGATGATTTTAACATTGATGATATCATCAATCCACCACCTGAGCCACAGCCAGATCCGCCTCCCTCCCCCCCTCGACCTCCCTCCCCACCTCCACCTCCACCTCCACCTTAATATAACATAACATAAGGGGATGTCTAAAGGGGTCATAATATAACATGTTAATTAAGGGGATGTCTAAAAGGGTCGTAATAGAATGTCTTAAGGGGATGTCTTAAGGGGTTATAATATGTCTTAAGGGGATGTCTAAAGGGGTCATAATAGAATGTGTTAATTAAGGGGATGTCTTAAGAGGTCTTAAGGGGATGTCTAAAGGGGTCATAATAGAACATGTTAATTAAGGGGATGTATAAAAGGGTCATAATAGAACAATAATGTATGCATGATATTTAGTGATTATAGAATTAGACATAAAGATTCAAAGTAGGAAAACATGCACATTTAACAAAAAAAATATATAGAATATATATTTGATACATAGAAGTACACAGAGTATGTTTAGTTCTGTAAGTATGTACATATATGTCATCTCAAAACAATGTTTACAAAATTTAGATATGCCATCTCAAGAAAATCTCAAACTCGTGCCTAGAATGTAGTAGGTCTTCACACCACCTGATATAAAAAAGGTACAAGTAATATCAATGAAATCATCAAAACATACATATTTTAATTTATATAAAACTATCTATATGTACACAACTCAAGTACCTGCATTTAAAAGTATTC
>VDFB02037093.1:0-26710 GCA_007258455.2 Sequoia sempervirens | reverse complement strand
TCTGCCCTCTGTTTGTACATATTGCGAGCTTGCTCTACTTTATCCAATCTTCCAGCCAAGATATCCAATGTCACTTGCACATCGGCCTTTGCACTTTCATTGGTAACCTTGCCAAGCTAGACTTTTGTCACCGTGTAGTCTTCCATATTGACATCACCTTCTTCATACGGTGGTATGCCAATCTCTGCATACTTTTGACCAGACTTATCAACGTTCAGCCTTGAGTATACTTTTTCCTTTTTCTTCCCTTTAGCCTTTGGAAGGACTATCTCTTCGAGGTTGAGCTCCTCCGGAGAGATCATTTGATTCTTCCGCTTCGACACTTGAGATATTAGCCAAGGGGGAAGGAAGGAGGTGTGAACTTCTGGATTCACTTTCAATTCAGTTGTCATCATCACTTCTGAAGTTATTGTCACATCTGAAGTTACCATGGGTATCGTGACAATAGGAGAAGTGTCTATCATCATTGCTCCTGTAGATTGCACATTGAGCTGATCACGCATTGACTCATTCATGAAACAATTGAATTCATTCTCAAAAGTGATATCATATGTTGGTGAAGACAGGCTAGGAATGGACGATGGAGGGCTTGACAATATATCAACCGTATGAATGCTTGTCACTGAGGGAGTATCAAGCAGGGTTGATGCTACAGGGATAGTGGATATCTCAACTACAGGAATGCATGTGGTAGGAATAGGTGACGAGGGAACAGGAGGTGGAGGAGTTCTTGAATTTGGAGGGGTATGAGGAACATTGGAAATCACAGGTGATGACGTTCTAGGAATTTCCTCAACTTCATTCTTAGGAGGAGAAGTAGTTCTTTCTTGATCATGCCTAGGTTCCTATTGATCACCCTCTTGTCTCTCCGATTTCGGTTCACCTTCAAAATCACCTTCAGATTCTTCTTCAGAGAAATCTATCTCCTCTGGAATAGACTTTTTACCTTTAGAGTGAGATGGATTAGATTATGTGGTTTCTGTCTCTGGGACAGACTAGGTATCTTTCTTGCCAACAGTAAACTTGATCCTAGGACCACTTCGTGAAGAAGTGGGAATAGCTGCCGATTTATTTTTCATGCGGAGTTCTTGCTATTGGCGAGCTTCTGCTTCGAATTCTTCTCCTTTCGAATCTATTCTGAAACTTTTCATTTCATAACCATGCTTATGTATCCATTCTGCAGTATTGGCTAGGATTGGCTTCAATCTCTCTCTCATGCTGGTAATTTCTTTCCTAGACCATTGAATTGCAGGCAACGGCCTTTTAGCAATTCCTTGCTCATCATAGATAGCATTCATGATATCACCAGGATCTGCAAAATCCTCTAGTAGGTCAGCAATATCAAGGTCTCTGATCTGCTAAATAGTCAACTTGCAATAATCCATTTTGCGAATGGCTTCTTCATCTCTGCAATCAGCCTAGATGTCTTCAAAACGGTACTTGTGATGATGACCCTTTTGTAATTTTTTTCTGACATCTCGGTAATCAAAATCAAACCTATACCTGTAGGTCTTGATTGTCATGATTTGCATTTCAACATAAACAGACTTAGCCTTTTGTATAGTTGGGATAGTATATCTTCCAATGGTGAGTGGGAACTTGAAACCGCGCTTGTGGTTGCTTCTTCATTCTTTTTGCACTAAAATCAACTGTCTGCATGTTTCCATGAGAACCCACTTATCCGAAGGATAACATGGCAGCATGTAAGGACAGCCAGTGTAGCACCCTACTCTCAAGTAAGTAAACGTTGGGAATTGAAGAAATAGGCATCCAACTTTACTTACCACCTTATAAGCCTCATCAGATACCCTCTTTCTTTCAAGAGTTGGATCAAAATTGAAAAGCAAAGGCACGAAGAAAGCATCTGTGACTCGCCTGAAGTGATGAAATCTTTCCTTCAGTTCCAGTTGATAGAAAAATCTATATACATGTACCATCATCTGATTCCCTTTCATAGATAGACCTGGGAATTGTCTCATTGCAGCCGCTATGTACACCAGGTAAGAAGTCATATAGAATTTCAATGTGGAAGGAGCATTGATCAGCTGCTCATGTATTTCATCACTGATCTGTTTGCCCCAGTCAATGTGCACCTTTTGTCTTCTTATAATCTTGATGTATTCATACATCCAATCATGAAAAGTGGACGATTCTAGCAAGCCTTTTACTCTACTTAAAAATGTGATCATATCTTTGACGTCATCCTTGAAATCGCTTCGCAGGAGTCCCTTTGGCCATCTGGAAACAAATGGTCTAGGCTTCTTCAACCATTGGGCATTTATCAGGTTTTTAGCTTTGTTGGGATCAGCGTCAAAGACCTCTTGTGCTTTTTGTATAGAAATATCAATGTATTTTTCCATTTGAGGAACCTTAAACACAATGTCAAAGAAATCAGGGTTGAGTCTTAGAATCTCGTTCCCAGAAGAATCAATCACACTTCTACTTTCTCTGATGTAGTGAGATGCCACCTGAAGAACAAACTTTGTATTATGTGCAGTTGTAGGGAACATAGCTACCAAATGCAGGTTACTGTGTATAATTTCTCTCATTGGATCAGGAAGAGGCTTCATCTCTGTTTGCTTTGCAAAATCAACCAAATCTTGATGGCCAACCTTTGTGTCTTCTATTTCTTCCACCTTGGAGACCACTACGGTTGGCAGATAGACACCTTGATATTTATACTTCATTTTTCCTTTTACTCTTGAAGAAGATGGAGGTTTACCGACAGTCATCAAGAACGACTTAAACTTTGATCACTCGAACTTTGAAGATCTTTGAAAAGAGACTGCAAGGTGTCGAGCCAGAACAAACATTAGTCGTTAGGTAGCATGGGGATGCGCGAAATGAGCAACGATGATGGGAAAGTGTGGAGCAGATGACAAGGCACGCAAAATGATGCACAAAATGGAAGGAGCAAGGTTCAGAACTAAAACAAACAGGTTTGGAGTTCATCTGGAAAAAATTGTGAAAAGTGTAAGGGCACACTTTTTTAGCGCCATTACACTTTTGGAAATTCAGACTTTGATGCAGGAGCGCTGAAAAATAGCGCTCCTGCACTTTTCAGAGTTAGATTCTATTTCAAAATGACAGGGCACACTTTTTCAGTGCCTCTGCATTTGAAATATGATTTATGAAAATAGATGTAATGGTGCTTAAAAATAGCGCTTGGGGTTTTCTTTGTAACATGAAACGCTTGAAGTCAAAAATTGTTTTTCTGTATGGAGTTGCAATTAATGTTCGTTTCATCGCCATTGTAAATGTGGATAAGATCCAAGGAATTCTACTCATAAAATATGAGTTTCTTCAATATTCACACCAAAACATGATTGAAAGGGCGGCGAGGGAAGACAGACACAAAAAACATGGGGCATAGAAAGAAAAATGTGTGGCAAAACAAATCATAAGAGTTCCATTGTGTGAGGGCGTATGGAAAAACGTGTGAGTAAGAGGAGAATGCCACACAAAAATGCCATGAAAAGGAAGCATGGGAAGAACACGCAAGACCAAGAAACGCGAATGGAGAGAAAGAAAACGCGTGGGAAGAAAAAGAAGATAAACAAAAATGCATAAGTAAAACCTTAGAAACATACAAAGTAATGTTAACATAATGAAGAGAATGAAGAGAAAGTAAAGAGAAAGACTTACCAAGAGAAAACGCGAAGATTGCTGGAGAGGAACTTCGAATTTCTCAAAAACGTGATTGCAGTTTGAAGAAAACTCGCCCAGCAAGAAGAAAAGAAGAATAAAGATCATAAACAATGAAAAAGAAAACTAAAACACCTTTTAAGAAAAAGGGAAACTCAAAACCCTAACTCAAGTCGAGCAATAAATTTAGGCATGAAAAGTGGCACGATGAATGAAAAATGCGAAAAACATGAAGAAACACGCCAGGGCCAGAAAAAGACTAAGTGTGGGAAAAAAGTGTAATAGCGCACTTTTTTAGCGCTATTACATTTTAAAAGACTTCACTTTCATGCCGGGGCGCTAATTAAAACACTTTTCATACTTAGCCAAATTTGGCTTGTGATGAGGAGCGCACTTTTTCAGTGCTACTACATTTTTTACAATTCGCTAAGTACGAATAGTGAGACTTCGCGAAGGAGCTTGTTTTGAAGGTCTTCACGAGGCAAACATAAGGGGATGCTCGAATTGACTATTCGAGGCTTTGGAACGCATTTTGAGGTGGCTTGAAAAGAACCTCGTTATGCATACTTGAACTTCACGAATCCTAGGAAACAGACAAGTTTCGTAGGGGGGTTATCCGTGGAACGAGCGCTGCTAGATTCCATGATAATAGGCTAGAAACCTTATGTTAGGGGTTCTCAAACATCCTAAAAAACTATCAATTTTTAGCTAGGTTGCATTCCACATAAAGGGTCTAGTGAAGTGAGTAGTACTTAAACTCCAATACCCAAGCCTCAAACAACACAATTATAAGATAATGTTTATTTTTATAACCATCGACACACACCATGACACAACCAATGTAACATACCCAATGTTTACTCAATATTTTTTACTTAAGTTTTAACTCAGAAAGTGAATAGCACAAGTTTGCAAAAGATAGGAAATGAAATTTTTCTTTTTCAATAACATAATTGGACATTGCATAAATAATTTCCACATTTCATTATATAAATGAAATAACATTACATAATTCCAAGTGAATAAAACTTGAATCCTTTCAAATAAAGATTACAATTGATCTATGATCATGTTCATCTAAAAATTTATAACTTAAAAGAGTTCAAGGTCAAGGTGCCTTCATCTAGATCACACTTCTTCTATTTCACAAACCTTAGTTGTCATCTGCAAGAGGAAGAGCATCACCCAAGTGATTTTCCTCCAATGACACACTTAGCAATCCCCCGCACATCTTCCTAACCAAAAGTGGCCCTACTCTTCACTGAAGATTTTGGTATGGAAACCTCTAGCAATGGACATCTAAGTATCTAGTGTTGTGTCCTACATAACAAGTATGGCCATATAACTATGGATTCCCTACAACCATGCATGACACTACTGACTAGCTATTGCAAACCCAAATCATAGTGAACTGATAAAGTGTAAGCCACAACTTTTATGCCTACTTTGGCCAAAGTTTTGATATATAATAAATCCACTTTCTATGAAATGGTGTCATATGTTCACCCACCCTTGCTCGACTTTTCCAAACTCTACTAACCTATGGTTAACTCTTCTCTTGGTTTTCCCACAAGGTTAATAATCATAAACAGGATTTCATTCCCAAGTGATGGCACACTAATATTCATTTAATAGGTTTGACACAATCTCTTGAATACCCTGTTACATACTTGTAACAATCTGGGTCTAGAAAGCACCTCTTATTCAAGTTCTTTCTCTCTAATCATGGGACTAACAACTCTCCTAGTTTATGCATAACTAGTTAATACTGATGACACAATATAATTAGCTAGACACACCTTGTCTCAATATAAAGCACTAACAACATGTCGATACTTATAATAATCTAGAAGTAAACTTGATTTGAAGATTACTTCTTCATATAATGTTATGCCTAGTATGGCTCTGACCTTCTATGATGTCATAACCAATATGGTAATTCATGATATTAAATATCATTTAATTTGACTGGATATAAATCTTATGTTCATAGTAATGTCCAATAATAAGTTAGCATTTAATATGCTATTTAACTTCTAATATAACTCAACTAAGAACCATTTGACTAATCTTCAGATTGCTCGAGGGTTCCTTCCAGTTATCCTTTGCATAATTTATATAAGGTAGCTAATTTTGTATGTACATAGACTTGATCATATATCTTTTCCTTTAGTATGACACATATATTCACATATTTAAATGCATGATAAGTTAATATCCAATCTGGAGAACACTTCCTACTTGATCGGAGTTTGTGCTTATGTACCTTAAAATCTCATTGCATTATGGATTTGGTTTATGAAGACATAAAGTCCTCTCCTTTAAGATTAGATTATCGTGAATAGGTAATGATAATATAGACTATTGGTCAAAGTATAAGATAATACCATTCAGAGATAATGGGGGTGTATTTACTTCTAATACATGTTCAAACACTCTTGTTGAAAAACAATATAAACTCATTCAAATATTTAATATTGTGTTAATTGAATCTTATCACATTATTCTACCTAGCTTCTCTTGCTATGTTATTCTAATGAGCTGGTGGTTTGGGTTTCACACAACTTCTGAGAGAATTAACCTTCCAATGGGTTTGTGTTCTCTCAAATATATTCTTACATAATGCATATATTCACGTAATGATTCATAACATAATAATGTAATTCATGATAACTACTTATCATGCTCTTTTGATTCCATAATCTGATTTGTCTCTTGTATTCTAATTTAGCTCTATGTGTAGGTAATCTAGCCATTTGTACATGCACTCACGTACTTTCTAATAGCATCAATATGCACACAATGATAGGACAACACATATTCAAACAATAGTAAAACTTGGTTTCAAAATTAAAATAAGAAAGAGAAAGAGATATCTTAAGCATGCCTAGATTAAAATAGCTCAAATCAAATTTCCTACAACTTCTTGCCCAATGCACTCAATGACTCAATCTACTACCTTCTCTATTCTTAGCTCTCTTCTCTATTATTGCTTCAAATGATAATCATGGCTACTCAACTCAGCCTCTCCTCACACTTAAGATGAAATGGAATATAGACTTCCAATGCACTTGCACTCAAACTATGGTCTCCTCACAACCTTCATGAATACTTTATGCTCTCTAACTCTCAAATATATTTTTGCTCTTCAAATAGCAAGTGAATGCACAAAACTCATATTATCAAATGATTAAACACCAAATAGTGAGAAACTGCTCTGAATTTATACAAATAATAGTTTACTAATAATAGAAATCAGCTATCAATTGGGCTCGAATAGCTCTTCCAAACTACCACCATTCAAGAACTATGCCAGGTGTAGGAAAAAACCTTCATGATAGTTGTCTATTATCTCTTACTGTTTCCATGACTGGTATCTTTAAAAAAGTCATTTCAATTACCAATTCTTTATGAATGAATATAGTTGCAAGATATTGTATTTTCATCTTTGAATTAGTCTTCAAGAACAAGTCGATTTCCTTCACTAATGTCATGACTAGCTTGCCAAGTTCTAGATTTGATTTTAATAGTTTAAAAACTTCAAAAAAATTCTCCATAATTGGCATGATAGGAAGCCAATTGATTTGCAATTCTTAAATTACATTCTACCCAAATTGTGGATTGCTTAAAGATAGGAGCTCATGCTAATTAATCTCATTATCACCAATTTTATGTGGTAAAGTAAATGAGTTTGAAACAAAACCAAGGTCAACCACTACATCGCTTCAATACTAACTTACTAAACCATCATAAGTGGCGCTAACTATATGGTGCCTTATCACCCTTTCCAAAACTCTTCCAAAAGCCATACCAATCAGCTTAATTTCCAAAACTATGAATGGTTGATCTGCCATTTATTATGACTACAAAATATGAATATTTACTATAGCAATATTATATATATATATATATATATATATATTTACTCCAATATATAATAATATATATTAATATATGCATATATTTATTACACCGAGAGGTGTTATACAGTGAAAGCATTCAAGGAATATTCTCTGTTAAGTTTTTGAAGCTGCATTAAAAATGACAACCAGGTGGAAGTTATGGGCTCAACAATATATCACATTTGACTATTTGTTTAAATAAAATTTGAAATTACCTGACTGCATTCAGCTAAATAAAGGCAGAATTTATAGTTGCCTACACAGGATAGTTAATTTGCTAATAAGCAACAATTAATGATAAATTTACCACGTATTTGTGAAGAATTTAGATATTTTATGCAAATATTAAAATTTAAATAGCAATTTTATACCTGATTCTCTTCAAGCTCTTCATTCAGCTAGCCACAGACCTTTCTAAACTTTCAATTTGATTATCCTGCATGTTGCATGGAAGTCTGTGTTTGAAGCTGCAGAAACATTCTTATAAACTTTAAATTTTCTGAAATCCACTCATTTTGAAATTTTCCTCTTTATGAGGGCTTGAGCAAGCCAAAATCTATTAATTTTTTCAAAGCTTTAGCGATTTGTTTAACAAAAATGTTTAAGCTTTTCACCTTGTATTGACAGAACTATTATGTTAAACAAAAAAAATACTGTACAGAAATTCAAAGAAAAAGAATTAAGTTCAATGAATTTGAAAATTCAACTAAAATTAAAAAAAACATATATCACATTTGACTATTTGTTTAAATTTGTTTAAATGTGCGCTGCGTTGATATCTTTCCTCCAAACTTGTGCAAGGTGAATTTTTTCCATAGGTGATTTGATTTTTCCTTACAATAGGTTTTATTTTTAAAACATTTATAATTAGTTCTGGATAAGTATCATGCATACAGCTACCTATGGATGTGGCCTTTAGAGAAGCTCTTTTTAATTTACTATAAGACCCTTAAGTTTTAACAATGATAAATAGTTTTCAAAATCATATTGTATGAGAAAGGAAAGAAAACTGTTTACTCTGTCAAAATAAATTCAGCTGATTGCTCTTTTGAATTTTTATTTATTTTTGTTTCTTTTTATTTAAATACATATAGTAAACTGTATAGATTTATATACTATAATCATATTATTATGTTATGAGTATATGAATTCTTCTATGATATATGTTGATAATAATTGTGTTGAGTTGTTATTTTGTGTACAATTGATGGTAAATTGGAGTACATTCACAATTTTAATATTCTGATTGTCTTAAGATTTATATTATGATGGTTGTTTATTGATAAAAAAATATTTTTTTGATTATACAGATTTAATCAAAAATTAGAAAATAAAATGTAAGGGAGCACTCTTTGTATAGGTTAATTGGTACATTTAAGATGTAACTATGAGGGGAATCTAATTTCCAAAAGAGGCAGTTTTGAAAAATGTTTATCAATTCAATTAGAAATAGAATTCAATTAAGATTAAGGATAGATTAAGATTAAGATTAATGTTTATATTACATATTTGGTTACAATCAATTATGTTTGAATTGTAGTTGACAATTTTCATTGCTTTCAACCGGTCTACCTATTTTCAGGGATCTATAGAAAGCATATTTTGCACTCTTTCCATTGGCATTTCAGTGAGGCTCTCAGTACAGGTATTTATGCCCAAATCCAGATCAAAAAATTACATGTATCTTCAATTAGAATTAGAATTCACTTAGGGTTGTAAGATGAATAGATCAATTAGAATTAGTCTCATCATTAGAATTAATATTAGTATGAAAATTATAATCATTAATAGCATTTGAATTAAGGCTAGGGTTAGAATTAGAATTAGAGGTAGATTTCACGATAAGATTAAAAGTCAATTAGGGTTATGACTACAATATAGCAACTTGAAGACAAACTTTTTTAAGAATAAATGCACATCTAAAATCAATTTAAAATTATAAAAAAAATACAAAAAAATATAACAAATATTTAGAATTAGGCTCGTCATTAGAATTAAGGTTACTATTAAAATTATCATCATGAATAGAGTTAGAATTAAGTCTAGGGTTAGAATTAGAATGAGGGTTACATTTAAGGCTAAGATTAAAATTCAATTAGGGTTATGATTCAATTAGAATTAGAGTTCAATTAGGTTTGTAAGATAAATAGATCAATTAGGGTTATACTGAGTGTTCAATTAAGTTTAGGGTTCAATTAAGATTATGATTATAATTGGGTTGTGATTATGGTTGTGGCTTAGTTAGGATTAGGGTTGACATCAATTAGAATTAGAATTCAATTAAGATTGAGGATAGATTAAGATTAGGGTTAAGGTTAGGGTTATAGGAGAAAGTTTTGGGTAAAGGTTAGGGTTACATTTCAATTAGGGTTAGAGACAATTAGGATAAGGGGTAGTATTAATTTTAGGATACGGTAAGGGTTCAATAAGGGTTGTGTTTTAATAAGGGTTTGGGTTAGGGTTCAATTCTTATTAAAAGTCAATGAGAATTTGGATCATCATTAGCATTAAGGTTTGTATTAAAATGATAATCATGAATAGAGTTTGAGTTAAGGCTAGGGTTAGAATTAGAATTAGGGGTAGATTTCAGGCTAATATAAAAAGTCAATTAGGGTTATGGCTCAATTAGAATTACAGTTCAATTAGGGTTATGGTTCAATTAGAATTAGAGTTCACTTATGGTTGTTAGATAAATAGATCAATTAGAATTAGGCTCATCATTAGAATAAATGTTAGTATGAAAATTATAATCATTAATAGAGTTTGAGTTAAGGCAAGGGTTAGAATTAGAATTAGGGGTAGATTTTAGGATAAGATAAAAATTCAATTAGGGTTATGATTAAAATATAGCAACTTAAAGACAAAATCTTTTAATAATAAATGCACATGTAAAATCAATTTAAAATTATAAAAAAAATATAATAAATTTATTATTACAGATAAAATAATTTTTACATTAATATATTTAGAACTACCATATCTATCATGCAAAAAAAAAATAGGGATAACGTTCAATTAGTATTACAGTTAGCATGAGGTTTGTCGTTAGCATTAAGGTTAGTATTAAAATTATAATCATGAATAAAGTTAGAATTAAGGCTAGGGTGAGAATCAGAATTAGGATTAGATTTAAGGCTAAGACGAAAAGCCAATTAGGGTTATGGTTCAATTATAATTAGGGTTCAATAGGCTAGGGTTAGAATTAGAATTAGGGGTAGAAGCCCATGAGGAGTCAACAAATTCCAACACATATGTGCCAAGTCCAATAGACAAGTTGACAAATAATCAGGAGTTTGACAATGGTGTGCATTTATTCTCCACAAATGAAAACGTTAATCACCATAACAAGAAAATATTATACTCATTGAAGCATCCTATTGCACGTAGTGTTGCAATAAAATCAAGAAGTAGCAATGCAGGGGAAGAATGCTCAAATGATGAGCTAGATCTAGAATTATTGATATGTAAAGATGCCAGTGTTATGTTAACCTCAAATCTACTCATACAAGCAGGCCTTGTCAATGGAGCTTTAGGATATATACAAAACATTGTCTACAAGCCTAGAACCAGTCCACCAGAACCACCAACATATGTCATGGTTGCATTTGACAGCTATTCCAGAATACCATTTGACGATCATAACCCAAAGATAATTCCAATTACACCAATATAGAGGGGCAAGACAATCCAAATTCCATTAAGATTGGCTTGGGCATTGACAATTCACAAATCACAGGGTTTAACTCTATCAAAAGCTACTATTGATATAGGACCAAGAGAAAGAATGGGATTGACATTTGTAGCTATATCCCATGTAAAATGCATTGAAGGATTAAGAATTATGCCACCGTTCACTTATGACCATTATGAAAAAATGAAAAATGGTAGACAACTTGCCAAGAGAAAGGTTGAGGAAAACAAATTGAAAATATTAGAAGATACTTGATGTAACATGCATATGTTCTTCAATGTTGATTTCATGAGTCTCAAATTCCAAAATGTAATATATGTGTATGATATTTAGTAGAAGATACTTGATGTAACATGCATATGTTCTTCAATGTTGATTTTATGAGTCTCAAATTCCCAAATGTAATATATGTGTATGATATTTAGTATAAGATACTTGATGTAACATGCATATGTTCTTCAATGTTGATTTCATGAGTCTCAAATTCCAAAATGTAATATATGTGTATAATATTTAGTTTTATGCCACATTCAATTCTTCTGCTATATAAAAATTTGACAAATTATCAATGTTTCCAGTTACTCTTCCATGTTTTTTGCCATGTTTGAAATCTATTGAATACTATTTTCCTTATATGATGATGATGCAGTCATGGATCCTATCAACATTCCATATAAGCACCCAATTGCTAGAAAAAAAGAACCTCAAACAAGAACCATTCCTATTGTAGCACTCAATCCGTACCAGAATAGATGGTCAATAAAGGCAAGAGTCACTAGAAAGGGTCAACTTCGTCATTTTAACAATGCAAAAGGACATGGAAAAGTGTTTACTTTTGACTTGGTTGATTTAGATGGTGGTGAAATCAGAGTAACATGTTTTAATGTAGTTGTAGAAAAGTTTTATAATCATATTGAAACTGGAAAAGGGTATCCCATCTCAAAAGGGAGACTCAAACCTGCACAAAAGAATTTTAACCGAATAAAAAATTAATGGGAAATCTTATTAGAAACAAATTTGATTGTTGAGTTGTGTGTGGAGGAGGATAGTTGTATACCAAAACAACAATTCCATTTTACATCGATAAGAGAAATTGAGAACATAAAAAGAAATTATTTGGTTGATATTATTGGTGTTGTTCTCTCAATTGACACACCAAAAGCCATATTCAAAAAGAATGCCACACAAACTCAAAAAAGAACTCTTCAAATGAAAGACATATCAGGTTGTATGGTGGAATTAACATTGTGGGGTGATTTCTACAATAAGGAAGGTCAACAACTCCAAGAAATGTGCAATGAAGGAACTTTCCCAATTCTTGCGATAAAGGCTGCACAAATTAGTGATTTTGGTGGGAAATCTATGGGAACAATTACTACAATCCAACTCCTTATAAATCCAGATCTTCCTCTCTCACACCAATTGAGATTGTGGTTTGATACAGAAGGGAAGAATGTCCATTCTCATTCTATTACAAAGGAAATCTCATTTGCAATTAAAGAAAAAATGTTAAAAATTATCTCACAAATACAAGATCAGGACCTTGCCAACTCTGGTAAACCTTATTGGATAGTGATAAAAGCTACCTTATCTTTCATTAAGGTAGATATTTTTTATTATACAACATGCCCCTTGAAAAATGGAGATAGGCATTGCAAAAAGAAGGTAAACACTATTGAAAATGGTCAGTGGTATTGTGGAAGATGTGATAAAACTTTCCTTGAATGTGACTATAAATATATACTTCAATGCAAAGTGCAAGACCATACTTCATTCACTTGGATTACAGCTTTTGAAGAAGCGGCAGAAGAAATTATGGGGGTTACAGCAAAAGAATTGAACATTTTGAAGCATGAAAAACAAGATGATGCTAAGTTTTCACACATTATACAAAAGGTCCTTTTCAATAGATACATATTTAAACTTCAAGTGAAAAAAGAGACTTATAATGATGAACAAAGGATTAAATGCACAGTCATAAAAACAACAAAGTTTGATTATTCATCTGAGAGCAAAGCTTTATTAGACTTAATTGCAAAGCTATAGGTTTCATAACATTCAAATGCTTGAATGTATATAATGTTAACAATGTATTCAAACATTTGAAAAAAAAAACCAGTGGATATATCTAAGTTAGTTAATGCCATTTTGTCATGATATACTTCTTTGATGGTGTCAATATTAAATCTAATGATTGATGAACATTTTTGCTTTTAAATTTATTGTTCTTGGTTGATTGTTGTTATAGACAAGTTGGTATGATTTCAAATTTGAATGTGTACCCTTATATATGGGAATTGAGATAAACAATGAGACAAACAATAATGAAATCAAATCAATTGCTTTCCAAATTCATATTCATGAAAATGTAAGCATTTTTTCAAGTCAATAGGTGTCTCGATAAAGATAACTCTCAACATGTTTTACATATATTATTAATTAATATAGGTATGCTAGTATATATAGCAATCACTTAAATATTACATATATTAATATATATTTATAACAATCAGTTAAATATAATAATACACATATATATATATATATCCATTTGAGTGCCTACATATGTACTACATATCTACGTATGGGTATACATAGATATTACTATCTACATATATTAATACCTACATGTACATATGTATTTATGTGCCACCGTATATATACATATATATATATACACACTATATAACATATTCTCAAACACAAAAGTTTTAACACTTTAATTTAGACAACCGAACCTAACTCTCTTACCAACCAAAAATCTATCAACTTAGGTTTAGCACTTACCATCACAAAACTTAGACTAACTCAACAAGGTTTCTCTAACATGTGCAGTGAGTGTGTGTATTTACTCATATATATATATATATATATATATATATATATATATATATATATATATATATATGTATATATATATATATATGTATATATATGTATATATGTATATATATATATATATGTATATATGTATATATATGTATATATGTAGAAAGTATGTATATATATGTATATATGTATATATATATATATATATATGTATATATGTAAGTATATATACATACATATATATATACATACATACATATATATATACATATACATATATATATATACATATATATACATATATATATATATATATATATACATATATATAAATATGTATATATGTATATATATAGATATAGATATAGATATATGTGTGTGTGTACCAATATTTCCATACCAACCTCCTCTCCCTGGTGATACTCTCCTCCCTCTGGAGGGTTCAAACCTTTCCTGCATCCAACTAACATGTTTATAGTTATCTAATAACATATAAATCATATTCATCATATATCATAAGCATTATTAAAGCATTTAAAAATTAATTCCATCATAATGCATATTCATACATTTCATTCATCCATTGAACATCATCAAGACTTAATCTTGTATTAAAATCATATTTACTCATAAAGGTAAAAGTAATTTGGTACCATAGAAATGGGGTGTAAGAACCCTTTTTTTTTAATTAGCTTATTCATGAGCTCAATTACAATAACAATGAAACATGTGAATACATGTGTCATTTCCACATACAATGCCATGTATTGTTGACATGTTCTCATGATGGCAAGTGGGAAACAATAATGAGATGTTATATGTGAGCATATTTTATACTATATAAGACAATTAAGCAAGGAGATAGAGACCATCATGAATAGCACCCTAATAAAATGTTATTCTATGCAAAATCCATTTTAGGGTGGTATAAGAGGAGAGAAGTACAATATATTTAATAATTAGTGGAGATGCAATCATGGATTTATTAATTCTAATTTATTAAATGTGGAATATATATTTAATATTATTTAATCCTTCATTGAGAAAACATGGAAGTAAAATAATAGAAAACAAGTCATTATTTTATAGTTGTCTAATAAAAATTAACATTAATTCATTTAATAATTTGGACTAACTCAATTCATACAACTTATCTTGGTATATCTACATGGGACCATACAAAGTTCTTATATCCTTGTGTAAGATATTTGAAATAACCTAACGCTCTTTTACTGAGAGGGTGGTAGTAAGATAAGTGATCTTATGCTCTTCTTTTGTTCCCAAATTGATATCTTGAATCTCTTCAATCAAGATAGTAGATCTTTCAAGTCTTTGTGGATCTATAAGGGGAAGATAATATCCCCATCTTTGGGTTTCTCAAGGAGGTTTTCACCCAAATATATGTCCTTTGTTTTTACTTTAAATATGAAATCCGAAAGTACATGGAGGTTTTCACTAGGGGATTTTTATTTTGCTTTTTATTCTTACTTTTACAATTAAGGCATTCAACCTCCCCAAAGTAAGAACCAAGATTGAGTTTGTAGACAAAGCCAAATTTGTGGTCCTCAAGAGGTATGTCATCATGAAGGCCCAATAAGCCAATAAAGGCTTCATCATTTTGGAATATTTCAATAGGTGGAGAGCCTTGTTGGTTTGATTCAATGAGTTCAAGGTGGTGAAGTGGTAGGTCAATACTAAGGAAGGTGTGGTCGATGAATAAAGGGAAGATATCTAAATTATTTAACAAGGCTAAGATAACTCCACTTGCAATGTTGTCAACAATATAAGAAGCCATCACAACATTGTCAGAAGTGTTTAGCGATATCATAGGTTGTACCTATGGAGATGTATATCCAAGGCCTCTATTATACTCATTAATTGGAGCATCAATGGGTTGTAAAATTCCTTTCTCATGAAGTCTTGAGCCTCTTCTTTGATAGT
Source organism: Sequoia sempervirens (assembly GCA_007258455.2). Lineage (NCBI taxonomy): Eukaryota > Viridiplantae > Streptophyta > Pinopsida > Cupressales > Cupressaceae > Sequoia > Sequoia sempervirens. Next base: position 10,702 of record VDFB02037093.1, on the reverse strand, counting down.
TCATATTCTGATAGATGTGAGGAATAAGAAATTTCTCTTGAAAATACTCAAGAAGAGTGTCACTTGTGTTTGATTCCTCTTGATACAACCACTAGTTAATATATTCCTCCTATTGCTCATGTTCTATAGTACTTGGTGACCAAAAAATATTGGATCCATAAAAAATAAGGATAGGTGTACATGTTGAGACCTTTGTTTAGATGGTTTACCATATGAGTGTGGAGATAGAGGCATCCTTCCAATGTGGAAGGTATTATGGAACTCGTATTCCCCACAACCTTTTCCATTAATCTTGACCTTGGGGATTTGGGATTTGAGGATGGTAGATGGAGTGGATGAAGAGACTTATATTTTGGGATCAATGTAAGACAATGATGAGCTTGCATTGGAAGGCATGATCTAAACACCAAGGCAATGATGTAAATGTGTGAAAGAAGCTTCTAGTTCACGACAATATTTGAATGAATGTGGATTGAAATAGATGGTGACCTCAATTCCATTATGGGGGAATTTGAGACATTGATGGTAAGTGTAAGTGACAACCTGCATGGCATGGAGCCATGAGTGATGAAGGAGGAGATTATAGTGAAGGTCAAGATCAGTAATATGGAAAGTTGTGTATTGAAATGCTAGACCCACCTGAATTAAAAGACATAGTGTGCCCTCAAAATCTATCTCTATATTAGCATCACAAAGTATCTCACTTGCTTGATAAACTTAAAGGTACACAAGTTCAAGGAAAAACCATTATTAAGTAAGAATTATTTGACTTTATGTTTTACAATGAAGACCTCAATGTGCAATGCTCAATTATGGATTGGAACAATAGGTTTCATGTCATTATGGCTAAAATCAAGTTGATAAGTGGATGAAATATGACCTATGAGTGCTCAAAACCATTCAAGATCAATATCATTAGGTACACGAGACTCTTGTAGAGCTTGGTCCAATATTTCTCTATGGATTTATGATGATCTAAGAAGCTTTTTCCATCTTTAGGCTTGATTTTAATCATAGCAACTTGTGAAGGCACTTTTATAATGCATCCCCCAACATTGTCATAATTAAGAGGGACTTTATTATAGCTAACATTATTAATACAGTTCCATTGATTATTACCTTAATTGGGATTTGTGGATGGGGATGATCAACCTTGATAGTTTTTAGGAAAGGAATTATGGTATATTCCCAATTGATCATTTGGTGAGGAGGACGACACTCCTACTTCAATTTCACCCTTATCAATAAGACCTTGAATGTAGTTTTTGAGCTTCATGTATTTATTTGTGGTGTGAAATTTGATCTTATGATAGTCACAATATTTGTAATCCTTGTACCATGAAGGTTTGAGATTTTACTCAATAAAAAATTGTCATATGAAAGGTAACCATGTTAGCTTGCAAAAGTTTTCTAAACACAACATCCATGGGCTCCCCAAGAGTGGTGAATTTATGTTTGGGATTATTTTCATTATTTTTCTTAGGTTTCCCTTGGGGAACTAAGATTGTGTTAGTGTCATGTGGGTTGGTTGTGCTACATGGTTGGGGTGTAAAGTGGTTGTGATGTACATGTTTCTAACATTAGTGACACCATCACTGATTTTTTTGTTATTGGCCAAAAATTGAGGTTTTTCATTAGATTTTTTGTCATTGTTCACCTTGTAAATCTTAACCAAACCTTTTGAAATAATGGCCTTCTCAATGGTTACCCCATTTCAATTATCTTGTCAAAATTTGAAGCACAATGGATTTTCAAATGAAAGGAAATTTATTGATTCAAATTTTAGATAAAGATGTTCACGAGTTGTTTTCAGCATAGGCCAAGGAAGAAAACTAGCAAGTCCTCTCCATGTTTGCAACTATGCTACGAAAATTTCTCCATTATATTGCTTAGCATTACAAAGGTCCAACATAGTGACCTCATGTTCCACATTGCAAGATAAGTGAGCAAAACCTTTTTGGATAGATAGGAAAAGGTTAAGATAGAGTCATGGAGAAGGGGCATAAACCATTCCAAGGATTGTCCACCCAAGCTTCAAGGAAAAATATAGAGGAAATTGTCACTATATGCCACTTCCTGACATGCCATGAAAAATACCTTTACATGAGTGCATGGGTCACTCTTCCCTTTGTATTTTCCAAATTTAGGTATCTAGAAGTGTTGAGGGAAAGGTACCATTGAGATGGAATAATTGAATAGGTAATGGCACAAGTCTTTGAACTTAATTTTTTTCTTTATCGTGCTCGCTTGTAAATTCTTAAGGGCCAATTTTATTTATTCCCACTCTTGATTAAGAATCAATGTAGGTGGGATAACCACTTGGCTAGAACTTGGAGGTATAGCATATTATCCATGAGGATGAGGATTAAGGTATGAAAAATTAGATTGTGAGTTGAAGGAGAATGAGCCAAGATATGAACAGGATTTTGGTTGGGTAGTGTGGTATGCATGAGGAATGGAGGATACATGGGATGTTTGTAGGATGTAAGATGAAGAGTTTTTTGGTATGTAGGAAGATTGTGGAATGTGAGGAGGAGGTTTTTGAGGGATATGAGAAAAAACATATTAGGTAATATAGGAGGAAGATGGTTGTGGGTTGTAATATGAAGAGGATATATGTGGATTGAGGAGTAGTTGTATATTGGGAGGATGAATTAGGAATATAGGAATATGAAAAGATGTTTTGGGATGAAGGAACTTGAGATGGGTTGGAAGATGGGATAGAAGAAGGAATGGAAAATGGAGTGGGTATGGAGATGTAGGTAGAGATCCAATGATATGGACCATAATTCATGGTGTAGATGATTGCATGGGAGCAAAAGGTATTGAGTGGGATTTTTGAAATAGGAATGAGATTGTAGCCAAAGACCACATGGGTGTGGTAGATAAAGTAAGGATGTAATTATGGGAATATGGGAGTTGTACTAGTATGTTGCTACCAATGATTGGATCTTGTGCTTATGAAGGCACATTACCCCATAGATTATCAAAGATGGGTTCAAGGGATTTTTTTCTAACAATACCTCCTAACCTAGACACATCAAATTCATGAGGGATTTTGTCACCTTGATTGATTAGCTCTTCTAAGATGGAGTCATTCTTATAGTCAATTGACAATTCAAATAAATCTCTAATTTTAGGGTTACTTATGAAGTCCTAAAATCTAGGAGAGAACTTTGGTTGCGCTACCTTTTTTGGTTTAGTTGATTGTTCTAGTTGATTTGTTGGGTTTTATTTCTATCCTCCTAGATTTGAGTAAGAAGGATTATCATATCCAAGCATCCCTATAGACCAATATGATCGTCGCTCCATTTTTTTGGGCTTGCAAACGTGTGATGGGCAGGATGATGAGTTATATGAATGTGATTGGTTGGATGAAGATGAGGTTTATTGGGTGTCTCCTAAATTACAAGACACAATTAAGTTGATGGTGTGATGTTGGGATGGGTGAAATATTATATCCTCTCTAACTATGGTCAAGATCCTATGCTAAAGTTTTATTGGATGGATTTCCTTACTTGAGATAGGCTAACTTCTCAAGGAAAGGAGATGTCGATACAAACTATACCTTTGGTTCAAGGTGAAATAGATTAAATAAATGATTACTAACTTGAGATGGGAAAATTTCTCAAGAAAGCATTGTGATTAGAGATTTGATTAGGATTTAGGGTCTCGATTAAGTCATTGAGGTTGAATTTGTGATACTAGATGGTGTAAATGTTGATTTTATGTGTTTAACTATGTTCTTGTTTCAAGAGGGTGGTGTTTTGACTTGGTTTATGATGTTGGAGGTGACAAAAATGACTCATTTTGATTGGATATGATGCAAAAAATTATTCATTTGCAATTTTGGACTGGGGAGAAAAATAGCTTTCATGTGCACTTAAGGATTTACTCTTTTTTTGTATGGGAGTAGATCCTCCAATCATGAAGAAAATTCGGTGATGTAGGAACAAATTCACTAATATAAAGAGGAAAATTTTATGTGATTTTAGTTTAGAAATCTTAAGGAAATTGAATCAACCATAATATGGAGAGGATTCACCAAACTAGAATCTAAACAATTTCCAATGACAACGGACTGGTTGATCAATGGAAAATAGATTCACTCATTTATAGAGTAGATACACTTATATGTGGAAATATTTGTTGAAGGAAAAAGAATATTTTTCAAAATATGGATTGCCACTTTGAGACTATTGGATTACTAGACAAGTTTGATAGAGAAAATTAATCAAAATACAGAGAGGATACATTGAAGAGATGATAGAATCATTAGACAAGGAAAATTCATCAACTAGTTAATTGACTGGAAAAATGACTTAGAAAAAAAAAAAAGAGACAATGGACAATGACATAAACTAGACTAATTTAGATATTTATTAGTTTAACACATGGAAAACACACCAAACATGCTCACATACCCTAATATTATTTAGATGGGTGTGATAATTAGTGTAGGTCTACAGGGCAAGAGCCGATACTATTTACTAAATGACAAATAGGTAGGGATAGTCACATATGTGAAGTCCCTTATCAAGGTGTACAAGCTCCACCTAGGTGAGTCCTATCTCAATAGACAGAGGTACATTGTGAATAAATTTGAGGTATAATACACATCCCCTGTACCACATTAATTGATGGTTGAAGTCTTTAGGCTACTAGATACAAGAAGCTAGGGGAGATTCCATGAATAGAGGGTTGGCTTACAAATATTTAAGCTAGGAGGGTCTCTCCTAGACTCTTTACTACCAATTCTTAACAAATCGAGGGTCTTAGGGCTCAACCAAACATGAAAATGACCACTTTTTAAGGTACAAATTTCACTCTACCTCCTTTCTATATCATATTGAAATATGTGGTTAAGGTCATCCCTTGGGATGATAAAATCCCTAAGAAAGCCTCCTAAGTGGAAGATATATTTCATTCTTTTGATCTCCAATATCACGCAAAGCACGAGGTGAGAGCATACTTATGATCAAACACTCTTGGGTTAACACAACAAGACTTGGGTCAATCGAAGGTTTTATATCCCCAAGCTCATCATACAATCCAAGGGGAGATAATACACCTTCAAGTGACCCAAAAAATGACAAAAAATTATTAAACCTCTACTCTACTTTAGTTCCTAATTTAGTGATAAAAAAATATATCTTTGGCTATTGGGCTGCAAGAGATACGTTGCTAGTTTAGATGTACTTCAATCTTTGACTAAAAATGGTTATGAAAATGATGTTAGATTGATTACATGAGAACACAAGTTAGCTGATTAGTTTGAAAAATGATAAGAAATGAGAGTGAAATGTAAAAAATAAGAACTAATATACCTAGTAGACCCACAAATCTATAGATCATACTTGTTTATTTAGGATGTATTCACCTAAGCCCCAAATTTACATAGTCACCAATTTACAAAGTGCTTTCCTTGATTTGTAATATATTCACCTAATAGTGTGATTGCAGTAGGCAGATTTTTCAATGTGTTAGTGTGTTCTTCGATCTAGAGACATATTCATTGAAGTGATTTATCTAGAGTACAAAGAGCGCATTTATCAAAATCTTCATGATATTACTGATTCATAGGATATATCCACCAATCCAAAGACACATTTGTGAATATGAGCCTAAAACACATGAAAACTAAAATGAGAAAATTTTGATTAGTTAACCTATGATGTGGGTCCCATCAAGTGTGTCAAAAATGTGGGGAAGAATTTTGTGTTTAATGTTAACAATTTAATTAATATAAACCAAACAAACACAAAACAAGAAAACTTTTGAATTAGGCTTAGGAAATCCAAATAAACATAGAACTCAACACAAATGAACTATGCTAGACTCCTTATTGTGTTTAGTTTTCCCAAGTGATCAATTTCAATGTGTACTTATGAAGAAATTTTGACAACATAATAATGCTTTTACAAAAATGTGAGTGATCCAAATGGCTAAGTGTTGGATGAATAAATATTTTTTTAGGGGTGATGGAATGGAGGGGTAGGATTAGGTCTTAGGATCAATGGCCAAGATCCACTTGGATCTCTCAAAGCATGAGATTATGCCAGGTGGCATAGTGAGAGGAGATGAGAAGATAAAAGGTACTTCTAGGTACCTTGAAAAGATTTGCCAAAAATGAAATTATCATCTCCTCACACAAATAAGACAAGAAAAGGAGTTTAAAATTCCTTTTGGGTACTTGAGGAGGCAAGAACCATCATGTCCCTAAGGACATGAGGTTTTTTCTAAAAGGGAAAAATTTTACGTTGAGTGTACAAGGTGGTTGGAGTGGGTTAATCATAGGTTAGGAATGTGCATTAGGTGGAGATTAGGAGGTTAATGATAAAATATGTAGGATGTGATATTTTGGGAGTAAAAATTAAATAAATAAATAAATATTTATTTAATTATTTTAGAAGAAAGGGACGAGGTGAGAATAGGGATAGGTAAATAGTTAGGATTATCTACCTTGGGGATGTTAAAATAAGGTGACATTAATCTTGTAATCCTATGTCATTTATATGTCTCCATGTTCCATGGAATGTGTTCTAGGGGACATGAGAGAAGTTCGTTAAATTTTGGCATTTTTGTAATTATATTTAAAGAGAGGAATTAATTTTGGCAGAGGTTACACATTAAAAATGGATAAGGAATATTTCTTAGGCATCCACTTTGGGATTTGAAAGGTCTTGGATGGGGTGCTCAATATTGAAGAAGAAAAGGTGTATGTTGGTGTTCATCAGGGAGTGGAGAGCTCATCGAAGCATCCAAAAAGTTAGGAGTTGGATAGGCTATGGGCTAGGTGCACATGTTGGAGCCTTGTAATTCCCATTTAATATTTTATTATGTATTTTTATTTTCCAAGAAGGGGGCATTAGTTTTTTTAGGTAGTTTTGTACCTGTTGTTTTGGTTTACCATTCATAGTTTTACCTCCCACAAGTTCTATAAATTGGAGCCATGAGATGATAGTTTCATGTTAAGTTCTTACAAGTAATAGGGTATCAAGTTGGGTTGATAAGATATTGATAGTGGAGTTTATTATTTTTTACTCTCATTTGAAGATTAATATACTTTCCCTCTTTTCTCGTGTGGATTTTTTTTCTGAAAGGGTTTCTCTAGGTAAATCTGGTGTCACATGTGTTTGTTGATTTTTATGTTATGATGTATGTTGCAATCACATGTTTAAATCTGATTTTCAGATCTGAATTCACTTTTATAATTACATGTTGTAGCTTTCCTTCACCTTGTTTTCAATATTTAGTATTAGAGCTAACAACTATGTTGAGAAGGGGATGCCTTTCTCATAAGTGTCAAAGGTTTTTTGGTTGCAGTGGGAGCTTTTTGTCTTGTGATATATTGCATATTTGTGAAGAGGATTGTTTACCAAGGCTTCTACCTCTCACTAGGATATTGATAAATTCAATGGTACATGCTATGAGACATGGAAAATGAAGATGGAGGATCTCCTTAAAGAGAGAGATTAATGGTTGCTAGTTTCACAAGAGAGTAAATGAACTGAAATGTTTGATGAAGATTGGAAAAAGTTAGAAAAGAAGGAATGAGGAACCATACAATTGTGTCTCACAGATTCCATCATTTTGAATGTCTCTACACAAGACACTACATACAAGTTGTGGAAGAGGATAGGTGATATTTATCAAACTAAAAGTTTGTCTAACAGGTTGTATCTCAAAAGATAGTTATATTCATTCAAAATGAAAGGTGATGATTCTATTGTATGCCATTTAAATTCTTTTAATCTGATTATAAATTAGCTTGCATTAATAGATGTTAAATTAAAATATGGAAATAAATGTATCTTGTTTATTTGTTCTTTGCCCAAATCTTGGGAAAATTCAATTGTTTCTATAAGTAGTAGTAATGTAGAACTAAAGATGGACACCATTATTTCTATACCTCTTTTAGAGGAGATGAGGAGAAAGTCTATAAATTTTGGCTCCTAAGATGCCTTACATGTGTGAGGAGAGAGGGCCTGAAGGGGATAAAAGAGGGATAAGTCTAGAGGGCATTCTAAGATCCCCAGAAAGAGTAAACTAAAGTGTTGGAATTGTGGAGAAAGAGGTCATGTGGAGTGTAATAACAACAAAAAATATTGATTCCTCCACAAAAAAGTCCTTTAATGATGATTTTAATGCTTTATTTATTTCAACTAACACTATTAGTAATGATACTTGGCTTATTGATTCAAGCTACTCTTACCACATGAATCCCCATGAGGAGTGGTTTACTACTTACAAAGCATATGATGGGGGAGATGTTTTACTTGGTGATAACAACACTAAGAAGATTATTGGTAAGGGAAAGGTAAAGTTATGTTTCAGTGATGAGAGGATTAAATCTCTCGATGATGTTTTGCATATTCCAAGACTTGTGAGAATTTCTCTTTTAGTATCCAAGTTTAATGATTCTGGAGTGCATTTGACATTTGACAAGACTAGTTTTTGATTGGTAAGAGGGAGTTTGGAGATAGCTAAAGGCTTAGATAGCGAATTTGTTTAGGCTAAATACGTCTACTTTATGTAACTCCTCCAATGTAACTAGCAATGAAAATGCATGTATACTATGGCACCATAGGTTGGATCACATTAATGAAAAAGGTCTTAAGACCATTCTTAATAAAAAGTTGGTTGACAATATTCTTTATTATTTTGTTGGCAAAAATGATTTCTATGAGCATTGTGTGTTTAGTAAACAAAATAGTTCTTAATTTCCTAATAGAACTAATAAGGAAAATAGATTATTAGAGACCATTCATTTGGATGTATGTGGAACAATGGATGTTGACTCTTTGGGTAAATCATGGTATTATGTCTCTTTCATTGATGATGTCTCAAGATACACATGGATTTATTTACATGCATTCTAAATCTAAAGTTTTCACTAATTTTAATGAATTTAAGGCCTTAGTTGAGAAGTAATCAGATTATAAGATAAAAGTGTTCAGATATAACAATGGAGGTTAATATTGTTCCAATGAATTTGATGAGTTATGTAACCATGCATGTATTGCTCAACAAAATACTACTCCTTATACTCCCCAACAAAATGGGATAGAAAAAAGAATGAACTGAACCTTCATGAAAAGAGCTCTAGGAGCATATTGAGTGGTGCTAAGGTCGATAGATGATTTTGGGAAAAAGCAGTTGGTACTCCTTGTTATTTGATTAATAGATCTCTTTGTTTAGCTCTTATTGATAAAAATCCTTATGAAGTGTGGATAGGTAGAAGGCCTTTTATTTCACACTTAAGGGTCTTTGGTTGTGAGGTTTTTATTCATGTTACTTAAGATAAGCATTCTAGATAGGATCCAAAATCTCAAAAATGCATCTTTGTTGGTTATGATGAGAATGTAAAAGGTTATAAGCTTTGAAATCCTCCAACCCATAAAATAATATTTTCTAGAGATGTGGTTTTCAGGGAGTTTAGAGTTTACTTAGGAGAAGAACAACCCAAGGATAAATATAAGACAAATGTCGTACACTTTCAGAAAAAAATTTGAGAAGTAGGAAGATGCACATGTGGAAGAAAAATCAAACAAAATTTAGGATGGAGAAGAAGAAGAGGGTTCAAATAGTTTAAAGGATGTGCAGGATGAGCACATAAAAGAAGAAGAAGTAGAGCCAATTACTCCTACCTTGAGGAGGTCCACAAGGAAAAAAAATATTATTGATAGGTATAGCCCATTAGATTATTGTTGTTTATTTTCTTTATTGAGTAATGGTGATGAACCTAGATCTTTCAAGGAGGCTCTCTTCAGAGGAATGTGAGTCTTGGTTGCAAGCTATGCAGGATGAGATGGTGGCTTTGGATAGTTGTAACACCTAGAATCTTATTAGTTTTCCCAAAGGAAGGAATCCCATTGGTTGCAAGTGGGTGTTTAAAAATAAATTTGGAGTATATGGTCAATTAGAGTGATACAAGGCCAAATTGGTGGCCTAGGGCTACTCCCAAAGATTGTGAGTTATTTTTGGTGAAATTTCCTCTCCTATTGCTAAATTGAATTTCATTAGATTCCTATTAACTATTGTTGTTGCTTGTGATTTTGAGATAGAGAAAATAGTTGTTAAAATTGCTTTCTTACATGAGGATCTTGAGGAGGAAATTATATGTGATATTCTAACAATTTTATTGTGAAAGGAAAAGAACAATTAGTTTGCAAGTTGAAGAGATCATTGTATGGTTTGAAACAATCACCTAAGATGTGGTATCGAAAGCTTGATGCTTTTGCATTAAAGTTGGGTTCTCTTAGGAGCGAGGAGGATCATTGTATTTACATTAAGGTTATTGATTATCATATTCTAATTATTATCTTGTATGTTGATGATATGATATTTACTAGTAAGAGCAAGGTGATGATAAGTGATCTCAAGACACAACTTTATGACACATTTGATATGAAGAACTTGGGGGTTGCAAAATATAGTCTTGGGATGGAGATCAAGAGAGATTGGGGCTACATAAAGATTTGGTTAATTAAAAGTAAGTCTATTGATACCATTTTGTAAAGGTTTAATATGCATGACTGTAAGCCAATTAATATTCCATTTTCGATTGTGAAATAAAGAGAAATAATGAGGTTCACCACAATGGAATAATGGAAAAGGGGGTATGATGGACCTATTTGTCTAATCTCATTCAAGGAAATGAGATCCAAACAATGAAGTGTCTGTCAACCCCAAAAGGTGA
>VDFB02037092.1:0-32393 GCA_007258455.2 Sequoia sempervirens | reverse complement strand
CTTGTCCTAACACCTTCTAAAGTCCGCCATCCATATCCTAAAGACCCCTAAAGTCCGCCTTGACTTGGAGACTCGTCCAAAGAAGCTCTAAAGTCCGCCCTTGAAAGGTGGGACTTGGCTGAAGACATTGAAAGTCCGCCTAGGCATGTAAAGTGAAGGAAAATCAAAAAATTTTACTAAGTGTCAATGCCTACCAAGGAGGAAATTTCGAAATTTGCTAAGTATGAAGGGTGGAGAGTCCTTTCCAAAGGGATAAAATGATGAGAACAAATGCTAAGAAGTCTTGAAGTCCGCCCTAGAAAAGAGGGACATCCAGGAGGTTCATCCAAAAGACCTATGAAGTCCGCCATACACTTGGAGAAGGTGTTCGTCCAAGATGTCAAAGAAGTCCGCCTAGGCACATTAAGAGGATTAAATAATGATTTTTGCTAAGTGTTGATACATAGTCCAAGAAAAAATTTGAATATTTGCCTAAGTATAGAGGCTAAATGATGAAAAATGGAGATTCTTGACCAAGTATCATGACATTCTCAAGAGGTCAAGTGCCAAGTTTGAAGGGACACGTGCTAGAGGAAGTTGGGATTTGGCAAAGAATAAAACGGAATGTGCCTAACACGAAGGTGGAAAAGAAATTAAATTTGCCTAAGTGTGGAAAATGTTGAGAAATTGACAACTTTGGCCGAAGAAAAATGCACAAGGCAAGGAGAAAGGAAGGATCGTCCTTGGCTAGAAGGAAGAAGAATTTGTCAAGCGTCAAAGAAATTCGACCGACAAAGACACCCAGATGAAGATTTTGCCTAGAAAAATTCGACTGAGCAAGAGAATATTTGACTTGGCAGAAGAAAATAAGCTCGGTGCTATTAAAATCTCGCCTCGGCAAAGAAAAATAAGGATCTGGCAATAAAATTTCGACGGAATGGCTTGAATTTTGGTTTGGCTAGACGAAATTAAGGATAAAATTGGAAAATACACTCTTAGCCAAAGAAAACAAAGGAAAAATTGAAATAGCCATGGGTCCAAAACAAACGGGTTGGAATTAATTAAAATATTTTTAATATTTTAATAATTAGTTTTCAACTATTTGGAGTTTAAAAATGCCTTGGACAAAATCAAAATTGCCAGACAAAAATTGGAAGAAAATAAAGTACGCCAGGCGGAGATGAAATCCGACAAGAAGAATTGAATTCGCCATGAATTTAATTAAATATTTAATGTTTATTTAAAAATTCGAAAAAATCAAAGGTAAACATTAAATGAAAAATCGAATTTTTGAAGACTAGTGAGATTTGCTCGAATAAGCTCGAGACTGATGCTTGTCGAAACATAAAAGGAAACTTGCCTGTTTGGATAAATGAAAACAAATTGAGATCGAGAAAGAATATGGCAGTTGCTAAATTGAATTCAATCCTTCAGCATTATAATGAGTTTCAGCAACTCATTTTTTCACACACAGCTGAAGAGAAATTTAATCTTTCTAGAAATTATCAGGCAACCGGTTGATCAATTGGCAAAGTCGAATTTTTTCCAGAAGGTGAAAGAGTGTTATGCTGAAGAATTTTTCGCGGGAAAAGAAAAAAGATTTATTCAAAGCTAAATTTCTTCTGTGAAGAAGGGCGCACTTCTTCTAAAAATCAGATTTTTTTTAAATCTGATTTGCATTCGATAGTTCTTCACTGAAGTTTGATGTCCAATCAAATAAATTTGCTATCTCTTTTATGTCCTTTCATCTTGACGAAGTTCTGGCAAAATTTTCAACTTCATCCAAATTATTTTCAGCTTGCTTTTTCGCAGCAATTCAATTATTTAACCAGCTGAAAGTAAATTTTCGAATCCAAGGCACGAGATTTAATTATTTGAAAAAGTCTTTGTATTAATGTTAATTTTATGAATGCAGGTTGATGACCACGGCAGGCGAACTATCAAAGAAGCTGAAAATGAAGTTTGCCAGCAAGGGTGCTCAGAAGGAGACCAAGATCATTTCAAAATGGAAGAATGTCGTGGACACCGATCTCGGGCACGTCGACTTTGATGAATTCAAGAAAAGAGTGTACGGGCAGAAGGGGCTTCCCACAGCAATAGCCAAACGGATAGTCAGAAACGGAATATTTCAGGCAGTTGGATTCCCACCGGCAATGGATTGTGCTGAGTTGATGGTGGAGTGTGCTCTCCACTATGACGCCCAAAAGAGACAGATCATCGCACCTGACGGAAGAATCTTAGCACACTTGGGCGAAGTTGCAATCCAGGAGACCTTCGGCATTCCGGAACATTCACGAACGGTCTATAAGACCAAGGAAGAAGCCAAAAGATTATATGACAGCCAACCAGATCTGTGCGCCACAACAGTCAACAAGGTGTGGATGGACAAGCCTAAGCCATCAATCAAGAAGTTGCCCAAGAGACCTCGCCGAACAGACTTCAAGGAGGATTTTGGGGATATTGTACTGATGCTGAACAGAATAGCTGGTAACCCGCAAGGCGCCTTTTTCGAGAGCTGGATGTACTATTTTATAGATGAGATCACCTCTGGAGTCAAAATGTTTAACTGGTCACGGATGATAAGTGACAACCTTCATGAGCAACTGATCAACCTCGAAGAGACCATGTCTTTTCATATGAGTTCATATGTGATATACCTGTTGGCCAGATCATACAAGTATCCAGGATTGATCTGCAAGGGCAGAATTGGCAACGGGGAGAACGAGCTCAGGCCTTACGACTGTTACCCACAGCTCCAATTGAAGGAGAAGACTCACTTCAAGAGGGTGCATGATGCCTTCCTAATGCACATTACCAAAAAGCTTCAAGGAGGAGTGCATCAGAGGCTGAGCCACGAGTCGAAAAGTCTTATCAGCAAGTACGGGTCTTGGTTCATCCAGTTCCCGAAGTTCTCATATGTCAGGATCCAGGGATTTACTGGAAATCCCTATAAATTGCCCATCTATCCGACAAATCGGATGATACTGCTCGAGGTCTTAAGACAGTTGGAGGAGTACCAAAATATTCAGAGGCCAAGCAAGAAGGCATCTGTCACGTTCCCATTTTTCATCGAGAACATGTTGGAATATTGTCCGTTAGCACAGGCAGCTGAGAGTGCCAGGTTGGAGATCCAGTGGTATCCCTTTACAGCCTACAAGTCCAGGGTCAACTATGACCCACATCATAATATCCAGACAGTAGAAGGAAGAAAGTACAAGCACAGGATGGAACTGGAAGATTTTTGGGCAAATGCTGCCGATGAGTATGAAGTCAGACGAAGAATGTGGTCCAAAATGTCACTAGAATTCATGAGGACAATCGAGTTCTGCCGAGTGCCTGATCAGCTGCAAGATGATGGGAACCACATCCAGCCACGCTTTGAGGAAAGCCGACCTCTTCCTCCAGTGAAATGGTCAGAACCTGAGCACGCAGACCTGGCAACCCTAATGAGACCTGTGACTAAATACTCTCAGTGGTGGGTCGACTATCATGCCCAAGAATTGAGACAAAGAGGAATCATGCTCACATATGATCTGCTGAGCGAGTCAAAGTCATATTCTTCTAATACCGGTGCATCCCATCAGGACTTGGTCGGGATCGGAGAGAAAAGGAAAGAAATAATGCTAAGTACAGAGCCTGCTTCCAAGAGGCATAAGGGAGAACCTTCTCGTTCAGCAGCATCCCGGAACCTTGACGAGCTAGTGGCTACTATAGATGACTCCTTGGTAGAAATGCTTGAACTTCCTGCAGTTCAAAAGGAAAATATTGAACCTATTCAGCTAGATGATGAAGAGCCTCCGTCACCTACGGGCACGGAAATCTTAGGTTCAGACAATGAGATAGAAGCTCGGGACAATGACTTCGAGGAGGGAATGATTTCCGCCCTCAGAGGGGTTGTTGATGTTCCGAATGAAGAAGAGATTCAGGTCGAGGATGGGATTGAACAACCGACCATTCCAGAGTGGCTGTTAGAAAGAATGAAGATCCAGATACCTGCAGAAGCTCAAGAAGAGGAGGATGATACTGCCGATTTCTTGGCAAGATTGGAGCAAGTCGCCATCAAGAAGCCTGCCAAGAAATTCTCCACCATCCAGAGGAACGAGACAGGCAACCGTTTCGTGCACATTGCAGTACCTACAGTGGACAAGCCACAGGACGAGATCACTCCTCAGGAGTATGCTATAACCACTGTTGACCTTGGCCCGACCTCGAAAGGTCAAGAAGTAGAGGAGTTAGATAATTCCGTCTCGACCATCAAAGCGAGATTGGAAAAGGAAGTGGCCAAGAAGAAGGAGTATAAAAAGGAGGTCGAACGTCTTAAGGAATATATCCAGCACTTGACCCAGCCACTTAATCAGGGTAGTGCAATTGTTCCTCCTCTCCTCAATTCATCACAGGAAGTGACCAAGGATGTTGAGTGCAAAATGGTGACAGCCAAGGAAGCTCGGGACTGGATGGCAAGTGAAGGCACAGAAGCAGCATTGTTCATGGAGAAGTTGGCGCTGGCTTATGGGCAAGCATCATGCTTTCTTTCCAGACTTATGGATATGGCGGAAACATGGGAAGGACTTCCGGACATGCAGGAGAGGCTTATTCCATGCCTCAAGCTATTGAAGAGCACTCCAAGAGAGGAGTTGGTCGACAGGAAGGTGATTGCTGCGGGAGCAGCATATGATTTCAATCATTGGTTTTGGTCAGTAACTATACGTAGAGAAGTTTTGGAGAAGGCAAGAGTAGATGGACTTAGAATCAAGGAGCAGGTAAAGGACATCCGAGAGAAGATTCACATGACAGCTGCAGAAATGTTTGAGCAAGAGATCGTCCGAGAAGAGGATATGCAGCTGGATGAGCTGAAACGAAAAGTTCAAGAAGTTTTCTTCTCAACTACTGGACCACTTCTAAGGAAGGATTTTGCAAAGGTGGCAAGTCTTTCGGCCATCCGGAATGACTTTAGGAAGCAGGAAGCAGAATGGGCGAGTACCTTTGCCAGATGTGCAGAGAATTTGGATGAGCTCGAATTCCGGACCAGCATGCTGCCACCTGTCACGATGGAGGAGGTCATTGCAGTAGTGTCCAGATTCGCCGAACGTGATGCTTCTTGGAAGGATAAGGACGCCTCTCCTAGAATGTAGCTGGAACTGCCTCTCTACTGATAGTTTACTGATTGTTGACTCTTGTTATTTTGGGAAACCCTAATTAGGGTTTGGTTGTAATAATCTTGGCCGTTAATCTTGTTTTAATCTCGGCCCTTCATTTCATTTTTGAAACTCTATATAAACCTATGCTCCCTCACTTTCATTTGTGTGGAGACAGAATATGTGTATTGTTGCACTGAGACTATTTCGAATAATAAAAGCTCTTGAGCATGATTTGCCTTGAATAACTTCTTATTATCAAATAGTAAGCGAGGTTGCATATCTTCTTCCGCCATAGATTAAAGTTAGAGTTAGATTAAGTAGAATTTGCTTGAAAGTTTGTTAATTGAATGAAGATTGATCGTATTGATTCAATGGTGAAGTGTAGCTCATACTTTCTTCGAATGGATGATTTGCATTCGATGCGTAAAGTTAGCCTGAGCTCTTAATTGTGGAAACTTAACTTCAGCCTCATTCGAGGTTTGAAAATTATTCTCACAACCCTTGAAGATTGCACCCATTTTGCGTATGTTGTCCTGCAGGAGGCGAAACAAAGTGTGGTTTATTCCCTTCACCGAATCCTTACTGTCTCTTGAGTTCTTAGGCATAGACTAGATTCTCCTAAACCCTATCTTTTTGCCATTTTTTTGAGATCCACCTTGAAAGTCCTAATTGAGAGCCTTAATGATAAATTCCCTAAGTCCTAAACTTGTGAAGATTTTCTTACGTAAGTCCCCTTGTTTATTACCAGCAAATCACAACGGCCATTGAGCTTATCCACACGTCGAGACCCGACTAAAGAAACCTTGGAATCGCCATATGATCTCGCAATCTTAGCATACGCGGTGGTTTTCTAGAGAGGATAGAGTGTCTTTGGACATTTTATTTTGAAGTGTTGGTGGATGATAAACGTACACCAACATAACCCAATCAAAGGAAAGGGACCAATTTCAATTAAAAGTAGCCACCATGAGAAATGGCTTTGAATCTAAGATACGTGACCTCAATGCTATAAAGACACAGATACTCAAGACTCTCCAACAACTATGTAATTGTGTATGTAGAATGCTCAATTTAACTCAAACAAATTTTATCTTGGGAAGAATGCAATGTGGCCCAACACTTGATTTCCCTAAATTTGATGGTATAGATCCCTTCGATTGGATATATCAAGATAACCAATATTTCCATTTGCACAATACCTAGTTTGTGGACATTGTCCCTATAGCCTCTTTCAATTTGGAAAAAGAAGTTATATTATAGAACTTCTATTGGTTCGATTCAACCCTAGTGCTATTGAGGATTTTATAGGAGCTTTAGCCAAATTGAGGCAAACTAGTTTTGTCCATGACTACTAGATAGAGTTTGAAAAACTTGCCAATCAGATGAAAGATTTGATAGATGAATTTTTCAAGAGTTGTTCCATCAATGGATTAAAAGATGAGATTTGAGTTGAGTTCAAAATGTTCAAATGAGAGGATATGATGGTAGCCAATGGGTTGGCTAAGTTAGTAGAAGATAAGTTCACAACTCAACATCATTTCTCCAAACCAACTCCATTCAAAAATATTGTGCTATCAAAATGGTCATCAAATTTCTAATTGAGGTAAGATGTGGGCCCATTGGGAAAGAGGTCATTAATAGTTCCTTAGATTAGGGATCCTTCATAGTGGCAAGAAGACCTAATTCATCAAAGAGTTGAATGGTTGGTCAAGATAGAGGGTGGTTTAAGTTCCTCATTATAGCAAAAGGATTGTACGCTAAGACAATGGGGTTAATGCAATGAATAGTCCAATTTGTTATAGGTGTGGGCAACAAATTCTCTATTCAAGTTATTGTCCTTCAATCCACACAATTGATTGAGGAGACGCAAGTCGTGGTCATCTTCAAGCTAGTTTATAGATGTCGAAGCTTGTTATGAGATGTAGAGATTTTGTAAGCCCATGAAGTAATGCATTCATGTTAGCCTATAGTGACATGAGGAACATAACTCTCTTCCATCTGTTTTCTCTCTAGTTGAGAGTTTCTGCTTTGTGTACTTGTGTTGCATGTGTGTTTTGTGTGATGCAAGTTTTTATGTTCCATATTTGAGATGCTTCTAGTTAATTCAAGTAATGAATATGTCATGGAGATTGGCAACCATTATAGGTGTTTAAATGCATGCAAAGGAGGTTTGAGGTATCTCATCTTGAATCCATAATGTGTACCAAAGTGTGGCATAGTTGCTCCTAGTTTATTGATTGAGTGGTATCAAGGCCTACCATTCCTATTGGAGAAATGGTACCATGTAGGTTATCTTGTTGTGCTATTTTCCAACATCCAAGGGTGTGCAAGGGATTTTTGATTAGTTCCAAGGTGAAGGGAAGAGAACAAAAGCAAGCATATTGAGGTTCAAAGTTTCACAACCAAGAGCTGAAAGCTAGAGCATGAGCTAAGAGCTAGATTTGCTGCCACATGGACAAGAATAGAGCTAGAGCCAAAGTGAGTGCTAGAATTGGATCGATTGTAGAGGTGTTGGAGCAACAATAGGAGTTGTTGGGCTTGCAGATTTGAGTTGTCCATGTAGGAGGGACATAGCTTAGATGCAAGGAGAGTTGCAGTTGAGTCATTGTGACTAATGTAACAAAATTTCTTTTCTACTTCATTCCAAAGGGAGGGTAGGTCTTTGTTAGTTGAATAAAGCATGGTGTTGCTAGTTGATTGTGGTCTCATTCCTATAGTGCTTTTAGCTCATCAAGAGGAGGGATGAACATGAAAATTTCTCATCTCCATGGTGGTTGTAGTCCATTAGAGGGTTGTTGCATGTGGAGAGATATGTTTAGGTGTAGTAGAAGTCACTAGACATTTGATTGGGACCTGTTAATGCCATAGGTCTTGAAGATAGGCTGCCCTCAAATCATGAGGAGAAATATGAGAACTTTAATCATTTTTTTCTTGAAGCTTGTGCTCCCTAAAAGTTCTTCGGTCAAGGAGGCATGATCTAAATACAATTAGTTGATCTAGATTTGTTTGGGTAGTTGGACCATTGGGGTCATGTCACAAATTTGCAGTTGTTGTTGAAGTGTTGCATAACTTGACATTTTCTAATGAAGTGGGCCTTTTCTATTGAAGTTTGTCTTATTCCTGAAGATGAAAACAATTGCTATAAAACTCATGAAGTAGTTGTAGAAATCATGAGGGTGTTGATGAAGATGAGTTTTCTACCAAAGTCATGAGTATTGATTGACAGAGTGAGCATGTGGTAACAAAATGGTCATGGTGCTACTAAAGTGCATGATTTTTGATAGAGCATATGATTTGGTCTTTGGGTGATTATTGAATTGGACATGAAGAGGAATGTGAGAATATTTAGTCATTTTGGTCTTGAAGCTTTTGGTCCCCAAAAGTTCCATGGGTAGGGAGGTGTGGTTTGAAAACAATCAATTGATTCAAATTTGTTTGGGTAGTTGGACCATTGTGGTCATGTCCAAACTTTGCATCTTTTGTTGAAGTGCATATGTGCTATAGAACTTGATAGTTGCCATTAAAGTAGAATTTTGTTGTCAAAGTTTTCCTTATTGCTAAAGATGACAATTTTTTTTTACAGAAGTTTGTGAGGTTGTTGATGATAATGAGTTTTCTATTCAATTCCTAAGTAGTGGCTGTTGAAGTGAGCATGTGGCAACAAAATGATAATGATGCTAGTAAAGTGCATAATTTTTGGCAAAGCATACAATTTGGCCTTTGGGTGATTATTCACTTGGACAAGGTTGATTTGTTGGCTTATCCATGTGGCAGTGACATATTGAAAGAACATTAGATGCATATGCACTTGGACAAACATAGTCATTTCCATTCTTTCTATGATGGGTCATGGAAGAAGGTGTGCATGGCGAGCAGTTAATGTATGTAGGCATTTTTTCTTGTTAAAGTTGTTGGGTTGGAAGAAAGAAGTTTGGATGAAAATTAGATGGAAAAATACTCATAGATTGGTTGTTGCTATTCTAGGTTGTTTGTTCTCCCATGGCTATAGAGTGAGGGTGTGTGAGTGGTGGTTAGATGGACAGTTATTTCCTAAAGGCATCTATCCATTCCCTTGAGAACATTGAGCTCTTTTTCAAGTGCTTAGAGATAGAAGGGAGGAGGTCTAGAGTTTAGAGATGGGTTTGTCTAGCTAGCCGATCATAGAGTGGAGACATGTTGAAGGTGTGGGACTAGTTTTCATGATAACTTGGGAGAACCACATGGATTGGAAATATTATGATGGAAGAAAGGCCAAAGGAAGGAACAATAGGTGATGGGTTGAGGGAGTGGTAGCCCTCATAGGTTGTTAGTAGTGCCTCAAATCAAGGATCCTTTCATAGTTGCAAGAAAACCTAATTGATTGGAGACTTGAGCCAATTAGTTGAGGTAGAGGGTGCTACAAGCATTTTGTTTCAACAAGAGGCTTGCATGCTAAGCTAGTGGGATTGTTGCAATGAAGTATTATAGAAAGATTGTGATGGAAGAAAGGCCAAAGGAAGGAACAATAGGTGATAGGTTGAGGGAGTGCTAGCCTGCATAGGTTGCTAGTAGTGCCTCAAATCAAGGATCCTTACATAGTAGCAAGAAGACCTAATTAATTAGAGAGTTGAGCCAATTAGTTGAGGTAGAGGGTGCTACAAGAATCTTGTTTCAACAAGAGGGTTGCATGCTAAGTTGGTGGGGTTGTTGCTATGAAATATTCTGGGTAGTTGTAGGTGTGGGTAGCAGATCCTATGTTCGAGGTATTGTCCTTCAATCCACATGGTTGTAAGAGGAGATGTAGGTCATGATCATCTTCAGGTCAGCATATAGATGTGGAAGCTCACTACAAGATGTAATACTTTTGTAAGCCCATGACACGATGTATTCACACATAAGATTGAGGATTAGTGACATGAGGAGCATAGCTCAATCTTCTAGGAGCTTTTTGTCCAATTAAGGATTTCTCCCATGTGTACTTGTGTTGTATGTAAATTTTGTGTGATGCAAGTTTCTATGGTTTGCATTTGAGTTTTTTCTCTTTTGTTCCTTTAATGCTTATGTCATGGGGATTAGCTGCCATTATAGGTGGTTAAATGCACGTAGAGGAGGTTTGAGGTGTCTCATCTTAAATTCATATGTTATTGTAATGAAATGTGACATAACTACTTTGAGTTTATGGATCAAGGAATCCTTTAAAACACACCCCCTCATGATCTTCATTGATTATGTTAGAGCAACTTTATCAATCTACAATTTTTTGAACAAGTTAGTTGTTATGTATGCCATGTTCTCATTTTGGAGTTATGATAGCAAATGGGGGAATCCTACCTTGCAATAGAAAATGCATAAATGTTTGAATATCAATGGGGTATGGAAATCAAAACTAGGTATGTTTGTACGACTTCTAGGAGGTTGTGATATAGTTTTGGAAGCCTAATGGCTATGAACCCTTGGACCTATCTTATGAGACTTTTCTAAATTGTGGATGCATTTCATAGAAATTGTTAACAACAAACCTTAAAAGTACTTGCACCTAGATCAATAAGTGTCATTAGCTTGCATTAGATGGAGAAGTTGCTTAAAAATGAACCTCATGTAATTATTGCCCAATTTGCACTATTTAGATCAATGAATCATTTTCTTTCATCCAGCTAGGGGGATTACGAGAATTTTTGTCTCAACATGCAACTACATTTGAAGAACCAAAAGGGTTACTGCCACAACATATTGAAGATCATGCAATGCAACTAGTCCCTAGGAATGTACCTCCAAATATTTGTCCTTCCTAAGGAATTGTTGCAAGCAAGAGTCATTTGACCTAGCATAAGTCCTTACTATTCACTAGTACTTCTAATTGGGAGAAAGGATGGGTCTTGGCAACTTAGTATTGATATTTAAGAGCTGAATAAAATTACTATGAGAGACAATTTTTACCATTCGAATGATTGATGAACTCTTGGATGGATTGCATGGCTCTTGCTGCTTTTCCAAGATTAGTTTACAATTAGGCTATCATCAAATCAAGATCAAGGAGGAGGACATTCCTAAGATGGATTTGAGAACCCATGATGGCCATTATGAATTTCCAATCATGTTATTTGGCCTCACCAACACAATGTCAACATTTCAAAGCTTGATAAACAAAGCTTTCTAGCTATTTCTCAAAAAGTTAATTTTAGTCCTCTTTGATGATATCCTTATGTATAGTCGAATAGGGGAAGAACATCTCATGCACCTAGATCAAGCCCTCAAAATCCTTTTTGACAATCAAAGTATCTGCCAAAAGCTCCAAGTGCTCCTTTGAACAAAACAAAATTAAGTACCTAGGGCACATTATTTCTTAGGAAGGAATCAAAGTGGATCCAAACAAAATTGAGGCTATGAAAAATTGGCCTAAACCCAAAACCCTCAAGAAGGAATTTTGGGCCTCACAAGTTATTACCACAAGTTCATCAAGGACTATGGGAAAATTGTAGTGCCACTTATAGCCATGTTGAAATGGATGTCTTTCATTGGATAGAGGTGGTAGAAAAGGCCTTTGGAAGTCTTTGGTCAACATGTTCAAGTGAAGATCGCCCTATTGGAGCTTGATACTAAGAAATTGCGACAATTCTGCACTCACATTCAAGATTTTGGTACAATGGCATAGTATGCAACCAAAAGACACAATGTGGGAACCATTTCTCCAATTGCAGCAATAGTTTCGTCATTTCAAGCTTCGAGGGGAAATCTTTTAAGGGGGAGGACATGTTAGGATCCCTCTCATCCTAACACTTTACTTTTGTATTAGATGTTGTTATGAAAAGCTTGGACACATAGGCTTTGTAAGTTGTCCCATTGGATGATTGTAATCATCCCACATGTACGGGAAGTGGTAATTCACTTGTATAGAACTAGTTTAAATAGAGGGCTTAGGCAAGAGGAAAGGCTATCCAATGAATATTTTGTATTAATCATTACTCAATGAAGGTTGCTCCCTTGAAGGGGCTCATGACATTTTGTAATGTGATTACGTGATTCCAATATAATATTGCTCCCTTTATTTCATTTGCAATGCATGTTCTCTATATTTCTGTTATTAGATTAATCTGTTGTAGGAAGAATCATAACAACCATGGCATAAAATGAACTTCCATGTAGGTATTGAATAGCACGACCTTAGTTGCATAAAGTGTGACCAAAGGTTGGAAAATCTTGCAAGGGTATTTGTCTCTATAAACCACTAGGAGAGTGAGAGAGAATGGCCATATCATTTGTGAAAACTAATACAATGATCAAAACATGATGCAATATAGAACCTTCTTTAACAATAACTTGTTGCTAGGGAAAGTCTTCAAGATTATCTAGGTAAGTCAAAACACTCCTATGTGACTCCAATTATATGCTTGCCAAAGTCAAAATTCATCGTATAGTTGGAAATCGGGCAACAATTGTTTCTCAGTGCCTCATGGTGGATGTAATAAAGATCTATAAAATGTCTAGTATCATGCTGCCTTATGAAAATCAGATGTTTAGGAGTAGAGTCAAAGTCTTTGCTATAGTGTACAAACTAAAAGATTTTAAGAAGACCACTAAATGAACCCTCTTGAGGATATCCTAAAGAGTAAAAATATGATCAATAGTATTGCAGTCATTCTTGAAGCTATCTGTCCTCTCACTTCAATTCCAATCCATGGCAAAAATTTGAAAAATATTTGCCTAATAATAAGTCATGTAGTTATTCAGGTCAGAATTATTTCTCAAATTAAGAATAGGATGGATGATGGGTTGTGGTCAAGAGGGAGGTAACTTCCAGCAAACAATCTCACTAAATAGGCTTTACATAGAGGAAGACAATTCATAAGCACTAGATAAGAGAAACTAAGCTTGAAGTCCCTTATAATTTTGCTTCTTTCTGTATAATTTTGGAATATCTCTTATCATTTTTCTTGGTAAAAACAAATGACAAAAATATCTGAAAATTTGTGGAATCAAGTCTAATAAGATTGTGAAAGAAACTGTGACATATATGTCATCCTATGGGTTAAAGTCAAGAAAGGGGTTATGGCATAACTGGCATGTCCCTGCATAATTATGACAGCATAATAAACAATGAAATATGAGAGGAGAGAAACGCTGCCAAAAACTGATGTTTTTCACTTGTCATCAGTGAGGTATAAATAGATATACAAAGTTGAGGGTAAGTGGATGCAAACTGAGCTTGAGCTGAGCATGCATAACAACCTGAATTAGTCAACTTATGTGTAACGTGTGAACTATACATGTGCATGGATGCCTTGTTCAGTCTAACTGATATGCAATCAATGAACTGTACATCTGCATGGACATCTCATTCAGTCTAAATGGGATGCAATCAATGATGCCAAGTTCAGTCAGAAGATCCAAGGGAAACATATTTGAATCCACTTCGTAGGATATAAGTGTAAGGCCCATAGTAAATGGGATCCAACTTGTGATGACATGATCACCAACTTGGAAAGAGTGAGATAGTTGATGTCAGTCACATATTCCCTTGAATTTGGACTGACCGACTGAGAATGTTGAAAGATATTTGAATTTTGTTGTGATGTTGGGTAAGATGTTGCACAAAGGAAGGAGCTTTGTCTTGCTCCTATTTATAGATATAGCTGGAGTTAGAAGAATAAATGATATATTATAAAGTGCTAACTATTGGAAGCCATAATAACCTAGTTGTAACTATGTTGAAGGATAACCAAGTTGTTGTTCCATTGATTGTTTGGGTTATGATATATATGGATAGCATGGACTCAAGTGTTGACTGAAAACCTTGGTCTCACTATCAATTTGTAGATGAAAGGAAGTGGAGAAGCACAATTGGAAGCCAAGAAGCTTCTATAGTGTTTTCCAAAAAGTGACTCAAGGAGCAAGAGTCATGATTGAAAATGCTAGTGAGGGGTAGTACATAATTTCTTCAAACATGTTTGAGAAACAAGATAGCATCTTTTGGAGCATCAATGTTCTCCATTCAAGGCACAAAAGTTGCCATTTTTGAAAATTGACATAGCTCAACAAAGATGCAGTTGTGTTAATATTGAGTTGTGGGTTGGCCACCAATGAAATCGACGGAGAGAGATTCCCATGGTTGTGAAGGTAAGGGAAATGGTTGATATAATCCAAGATTTTGATTGGAAGGCTTATACTAGTGGCCACAAAATGAGTATTGATGAATAAATACACAAGCTTCTTAAGTATAGGAGGCCAACAAAAATATTCTTACAAGTTTCACAAGGTCTTCTACATGCCAATATGTTTATAGGAGGACAAATCAACCTCCTTCAGAAAAATCTAGCAAGAAGGGCTGACATGGATGCAAAGTTTGTACAACCACCCTTCTATCAAACTATAAAAGAAAGGCATTTGACTATCGCTATGACTGTTGCAAAGCAGCAATAATTGACCAAAGTAAGGATTTGAGTAATAGAGATCTTTCCACTCATAATATGCACATCGTACTCTCTAAATGCAAGAAGATCCACCACTTTAATTGGTGTCCTTCTCTTGAGGGGCTACAAACTAGCTGCATGAGTACTGTTAGGCCCAAGGTTTTTACTTGGTTAGATCACACTAAATATAACACAACCAATTTATTTACTTTTTCATTCTGATTCAATCAGTAATATGATAAAAAACTGATAATCTTCTCAAGTTTGTAAATTGTAAAGACAAAACAAAAGATTGTAAATAACACAAGAAAAATTTCCATGAACTCTTTTCAGCATTGGGCAGAAATAGATTGTTCATTACAAGCATAGCTAATATACATTCATCCTTAGAAAAGGATTTAAAATATTCATCTTTCTTTTTAATGTAGCTGATCAAATACTTCCATATTTTTATAATTTGCAACATGTTACATGAATCCAGTCAGTAGAGGAAAATCTCTCCTTCCAACCATAAGGTTTGTTTTTCAAACCAACCCCAAGCTAGGAGGTTCTCAAAACAGAACATCCTTAAACAGGTATATCGAAATATCCCTAAATAGGGATAATAGAAAAACAACAATGTCTCCAAAAATATGCAATAAAAAATTCTGAAATTTTATTTGCAAATAGAAAACCCATCAACAAACTCAGATCTATGCTCAAAATATTTTTCTGATTTTTCTATGATTTTATTAGAATTTCTGAATATGAAAAAGTTACAGGGAATCCACTAAAATTCCCCAGAAATTTCAGAAACGACTTTCATTATTTTTCTTATTTTCTTCCTAAGATGAATGTAACCAGTAGTATACAGGTTAATGCCCAAATACCTCAAAAAATGCCTTCAAAACCCTAGCCGCCCTTGTCAAAATCCTCAGAAAATCAGCACTAGATATGTTTCACTTGTCCTTTTTTGTTGCTATCTTCAATGATGCTCATTAACATGAAGACACCTTGCTGTAGATTATCCAAATCTGAACTTGATGCTTTGAATCTCATCTCCAAAAATGGCCTCCAAACTTGATAAAGAATTGCAGCTCTAAATAATGATGTGCTAGGGTTTCACAAACCAAAGCTCTTCCATCAAAACACAACCTTCTGATGTCAGAAGCCCAACTAAATCCAAATGTAGAAAACACTCAAATGTAACAGATAAGTAACTGCACCAATCAACTAAAGATCTGAAAGCTGATTAATTTGATTAGACAATCCAAGTCTGATGATTCAAGGTAATATAATGATGTTGAATGGTATATAAATTGCTCCTCTAAATCTGATGATTACTGCAGCAAAGTCTTGAAGTATCAATCTCAGTTCATGGATCCTCTTCTCCTAATATCTAGACTATGTGCTTTCACTTCTTTTGCAGTCCGTTGCTCTTTATATTTGTGAAGTTCTGTTCCGTCTCTCCTTTATGCCTGCTTCTGAGTATGACTTCTTCTCTCGGCCTGTGACTCAATGATTAGCATTTTTTATGTCTTCTTCTTCTTTACATGTGGGCGCCTTTTGTCTTAGTGCGGAGTAACCTGATCTCGGCTTCTTGGATCAGCGTTGATGTCTTATTCTTCTATTGGGCCCTGAGATTGCTTCTCTAGCATGCGTTTTTGTTCTTCTCTTCATATTATCTCTGCTTCGTCTTGGTCAATCGATTTTCCCTGTTTTTGATGATCCCACTCCTCATTGCTTATGGCTAGATATAGGTGGTATCTCAACAGTCGTATTCTTCCATCCTTCATGCATCCCTTCAAAAGAAGCGTCTGGTCATTTGCTGATGGTGTCCCTTCAATACTTGATTATGTTTGTATTTGTCTTCATTTTGGGTTTGTGTTTGATTGGCTGCATTAGTAATTGATTAGTATATAATATATAGGTAATGGATACAATTATATTTAAATACATGCATGTATGTGTGTGTGTATATATATATGTAGATCTTTTATCTATTTGAAAAAATGCAAGTGTATTGGAACATATACTTATCTTATGATGGGGACATCACATCTGACTAGAGGGAGCCCATATGTCTCTTTGAAACCAAGGATACTCAAGGGTTTCAGACCTTAAGTCAAGTTGCAGCAGCAATAAACAAAAAAACTCACAACATAATGTGCTCTAAAAGACCCCTAGAGAGTTATATAATAACTCCCAAAGATATGAATTAATTTCAACCCTTGAATCACCACCTCTTAATCCAAAGCTCCACATTAAAAACCTAAAAATTGATCCAATGAGCTCCTTGAAACCCATGCCCCCTTTTCCTTTTTATCACATGCTTTTTAAATTCACTTAAAGTACATAAAAAAGGGATAACCTTAAGTCTTCTTTTGGCTAGGAGTTACTTAAGTTGCCTAAAAAGACGTGCCCACAACTTAAAATTACTTAAGTTCACTTAAGTTGCATAAAAAGATGTGCACACGACTTAAAAATAGAATATAATACAAACCAAAGACTCCATACTTACCCAATAATGTTTTACATCCTCTTCCTCTTGGGTAATCCAAAGAAAAGACAACCAATGTGCTGCTAATCCTCATGATTTGAGCTGGGGACGTTACAGTCCTCCCCACCCAAAGAATGCTTGTCCTCAAGCATTTGTAGACTAGGATGCTTAAGAATCTCCTCTCCTTCCGATGTTGCATCCTCCAAAGGCAAGTTTTTCAATTTGATGAGATATTCAGAAATTACCTTATTCCTCAACCTTTTCTCTCTCACTTGCAAAATTGTTTTTGAAATGAGTATCAATTTACCTTCTTCATCCATGGGAGGCAGTTCCGTAGGAGTCACTTGATGTTCAAGAGCCCTCTTGAGGCATGACACATGGAATACATTGTGAATTTTGCTTGTAGCTGGTAACTCTAACTCATATGCTACTTCACCAATTCTTTTGATCACTTTGAAAGGCACATAAAATCTTAGTTTAAGCTTTTCTGCTCCACTTACCTTCAATGAAGATTGTCTATGAGGTTGAAGATGCACAAATACCATGTCTCCCACCTCAAAAGATCTCTCAACCTGATGGAGATCAGTATATCTTTTTTGCTGTTCCTATGCAATCTGAATATTATTCTTAAGTGCCTTAAGGATCTCTTGATTCTCTTTTTCCCACTCAAGAGCTTTTGGAGCTCTAGAATTAGAAAAAATCAAATCCACAAATGTTGAAGCTTCATAACCATAGAAAGCTTTGAAAGGAGTCATACCTATGCTTATATGATATGAAGTGTTGTAATAGAATTCTGCCAAATGTAACCACTTTGCCCATGCTTTTTTCCGCTCAAGACATAGTTACTTAAGTAGCCTTCAAGCCATTTATTTACAATTTCAGTTTGACCATATGTTTGTGAATGATAACTAGTGCTATGATTGAGTTCTATTCCAACCAACTTCATCAGCTCTTGCCAAAAAGTGCTGATGAATATGCAATCTCTATCACTTACAATTCTTTTGGCACACCATGAAGTCTGAAAACTTGTTCAAAAAATAGACCAGCAACTTGTGGTGCTTTAAACTCGAAAGGCTTTGGCATAAAATGAGCATATTTAGTGAGTCTGTCTACCACAACAAAAACACAGTCCTTACCATTGACCTTAAGCAACCTAATAATGAAATCCATCAATATTTGACATTTGTTCCCATTTTTTATTGGGAATGGGAAGTGGTTGTAACAACCCTGCTAGGAAAGAAACTTCAACCTTGTTTCTTTGGCACTCTATGTATTCCCTCACATGTTTGATAACATCATCTTTCATATCTTTCCATGAGAATCTTTCACGAATGTACCTATATGTCTTCAAATAGACCGAATGACCAACAAGCTGATTGTTATGGACAACAATAAGAATCTTATGTTTGAACTTACTTTCTGATACTAAATAGATTCTATCTTTATAATAGATGACATCATTCAACACTTTATACCTTTCATCATCGATTTTATCATCTAGAATATCACAAGCATCCTGATTTTTTGAATATTCTGCTAATATGTGATCCTTTCAAAAAGTTGAAATTTTTGAAAGTGAGCAAAATGAAGGGTTTCTAGATAATGCATCAGCAACAACATGATTTTTTTCCTTGACAAATTCAATGTCAAAATCATACCCTTGAAGCTTACTTACCTAATGTTGTTGTCTCTCATTAAATCATTTTTGCCCCATGAAAAACTTGAGGCTATTATGATCAGTCCTCACAATAAACTTGCTGCCCACAAGATATTGACGAAACTTTTCAAGTGCATGCATGATTGCCAACATTTCCTTGTCATATGTGGAGAACCTCCTTTCGACCTCATTCAATTTTCGGCTCTCATAAGCAATTGGATGCTTGTCTTGCATCAAAACAACCTCAATACCAATATCGGATGCATCACATTCAAGCACAAAAGGCTTAGAGAAATCTGGTAGAGCCAAAACAGGACAAGTACTCACTACCTTCTTAAGATGATCCATGATTCTTTGAGTCTCGACCGTCCAAGCAAAGGCATCCTTCTTGGTCAAATCTATCAAAGGAGTGGTTAATGAAGAAAACCCCTTCACAAATCGTCTATAGTATGTGCATAGACCAATGAAGCCCCTCAATTGGGACACGTTCTTTGGTGGTGGCCAATCAAGTATTGCTTGAATCTTCTCCTTATGTGCCTTCACTCCATTTCCAATGACATCCCAAATACAATAGCTTGGTCATACCAAACTCACACTTAGAAGCTTTCACAAAAAGGGAGTTAGTCACTAAGATGCTTAATACCTCATAAAGATGCCGAATATGCTCCTCCCATGTCTTGTTGTATACTAAGATGCCATCAAAGAAAACCAACACAAATTTCCTCAATTGCTTGTTGCATACATGGTTCATGCAAGACTGAAAAGTAGTTGGAGCATTTGATAACCCAAAGGGCTTTACCAAATACTCGAAATGTCCATAGTGGCACCTGAAAGTTGTTTTGTGCACGTCCTGCTCTTGGACCTAAATCAGATGGTTTCCTGAATGAAGATCTATTTTGGAAAAATAGATCGCTCCATGTAGCTCATCCATCAACTCATCAATACATGAAATAGGTTACTTGTTCTTGATGGTCTTCTTATTTAGTGCACAATAATCATTGCACATCTTCATAGTACCATCCTTCTTCACCAAGACAATAGAAGAAGCGAAGGGACTAGAACTAGGTCATATATGTCTTGCATCCAATAACTCGTGAATAGTCTTCTCAATCTCATCCTTGAATCATTTAGGATGATGGTAGGGGTTGGTAACAATTGGCTTGTTGTCCACAAGCTCAATAACATGCTCAAATACATGATCTGGAGGTAGTCCATGTGGTAGATTTGCAAATACCACACTATGCTTGTCCAACATTCCCTCTATGTCAACATGATATCCACACTGTCTTGTATCAGTAGACTTATTTGAAATGAAACACTGTACCCACTCAACCTCTGAATGTCAAAAAACTCTCTCCATCCTCTAGTTGATGTGTTTTGTGCCGCACCAATAAGAGAACAAAATACCACCTTTCGATACTATTCTCTCTTGATCAGTATCCTCGCTAAGCTGATTGAGAGGTTCGTGCGTTCAACTAAAAGGTTCCTTCAAACGAATAGTTGCGGTTGGCTCAATGTGATTTGATTGGTATTTCAAGGGGACTTACGGAATTGTTCAACAGCAGAGGAATTGGTTTTCACAATTCGACAGATTTATCAATGAAGCACGGGTTTCCTATTCTAACCAGAAAGTACTGAATTTAAAGTGGTTCTAGGGTTTAGAGAGTCTAAATCTATTACTAAGTGCGGATATGGAGCTCAACTTCAACAAACTTCAACCGAACTTCGCTTTGCCTCGCATCGGACAGCTTCCACGGAGTTGGTGCAATCTTCAGGGGAGGTGACTAAAGATATTCAAACCACCACTTGACATGAAGATACCATCACAACGACGCATACCATCATTCAAACTGTGATTGAAGTTAGGCCCACAATGTTTCCAGTTGACCACACAAGGCGAACACACCAACCAGTGAGCCCGCTAGTGGTATGGATAAGCGAAGCTTGCTTAGATCAAACACCACATTCCATTATTACTATCTACTTGCATGAAATGAAATTTACCCAACTTTAAGCTACTATTTGAATCAGAAGGACGAAGAAACCTTGCTAGCTACTCACAACAAAAGACGAAATTCACCATCAATGAAAACTCTTTTTATTGAGAGAGTGTTCACAACAATTTCTTACAAAGTTTTCAAAGGGAAAACTTTCCCTCTTCTTCTACTATCCTATCAATCTATACTAAGCTACTAAAAAGCTGTCTCTCTATTCTCTAATGATCTAATTCTAACTTCTAATGAGTACAAATGAGGGGGGATACCCCTTTATATAGCTGGCCAAGTCCAATGGACGACCTGGCAATTACAATCAAGATGAAGGGCTCAGATCGAGCCACATAAGCCCTAACCCTAAAAACCGCCACCAAGAAGAGTGGGGTAATCAATGCGCAATTAATGGCCACCAATTTAGAAGATTCTTGTTTGTAAATGCGTTCACACTCATCTTCTTTCTGACTGCAAACAGATGTTGTGATCATCATGGCTTCAACTTCTTGTAATGCCATGGCTACGATTTCTCAAATCTGATGATGGTTTTACTCCTTGATGTCATTACATTTCAGGTTCACGAAGTATGTGGAAAAACACCCTCCGGGTCAACGCCGAAGAAAGACCTCCACTTTGTCCTTCAATTCATCTTGCTATCATTCTTTAACTTTGAGGTGCTTGAGGATCATCTCTAACACTTGGTACTTCATCTTTCCCTCTATTCTGAACTTGAAAGATTTTCTTGTCTTGGATTCGATTATTCCTCCTTGCCACTTCCTGACTGCGTTGGGTGCAACACTTAGCCATTTCTTGCAACTTTTCCTCCTTCATGATTTTATCATCTTGGACTATTTGCTTCATTACTTCAAGTCATCATGCTCCGTCCCTGGCGTTCATCCTGCAAAACAGATAAAGAGAAGATTATTAGAACACTTAATAATAGGAATTCACCTCTTACCTGATTTTCATGCTTTGACTTCAAGGTTTAAGTGATCTCCGGATTTGATAGGGTTCATCGTTTTTCTCTAGCCAACTTTGCTTTCTTCATGATAACATTGTAGGCTGGGGCATATAACACCTGCGCATCATATTTCAATGCCTTAGACAAATTTCATCATCCTCAAGGGCGTATTTAAGAGATGCATTTTAAAATCATGCCAAAAAGTGTCTTATCAACTACATTAGCTTCAAGAAATTTATTTCAGGCTAATTCCTCTAAACAACTTTGATTTTATTCAATGGGGCATTACATTCGACCACTTGCTGAAGAATTTGAGCTACAATTCTTAAAGGCAATCAATAAGGATTCAGAATGCAACCACTATTTCAATATCTTACATTATTATGCCTTAGAAAACCACAAAAAGTCAATAGAAATTCATAATTGTCAAAATTTTTCATCCCAAGATTCATATTCTTGTAATGTCCCCATTTTCTAGAAAAATATTTTGACATTGACCTCATGAATCAGCAAGCCAATTCATCCATGCCCTCATTCAAACGGCTCATCGTAGGACACATAGAAAAATTTAATGAGGACATGTTGAGGAGGAACTAACACTTTTGTCTTTTTCCTAACTCCTTTGGGCGCATTTGGCATGTCATGGAGGATTTAACACTTAGGAACTTCTTCTTAGCCATCTTAGACTTGGGCGCATTTAGCACATTGAGGTGGATTTTCCAACGCCCTAGTCACTTTTCCCACTCTTATCTCTAACATGGGCGCATTCAAAGGGTCCAGCAAGAAGTCAACACTTAAACTTGTCTCCACCTTGCATGTATAGGCGCATTTGGTAAAGGATTTAACACTAGGAATATTCCCTTTCTCATGCACAACGCCTTAGATTCCTTTCATTTGTCTTTACTTTGCATGGGCGCATTCAAAGGAGAGAGGAGAAAGTCCTTGACCTCACTTGACTTGGGCGCATTTAGCACATGGAGAAGGATTTAATTATTAACACCTTCTTGGCATATTTTGCATGTGGAGGAGGATATCTTCCAGACTTAGAATTTTACTTCTCTTAATTTGTTGTTAAAAGACTTAGAATATTTTTCAACCTTCCTTTAGCCAAAGGCGCATTCAAGGGGGTTAGCTTCAAATTTTGCATACTTAGAATATTTCCCACTTCTTTCACCATTCAAGATGCCTAAGAGGGGGCCCACTTAAAATTTTAAACACTTAAAATATTCTCTGAACTCTTCATGCAAGGCAAGGCACATTTGAGGGCATCCACTTCAAATTTAAAGCACTTAGAATATTCTCACTATTGGGCCCTCATTTTTTCTGCAGATAATCCTCAAATTGATTGCATAACTGAGGGAGTGAAATATCTCAAATGGAGAGTCACTTCATCAAGGTGAGCTTCGATTTTGGGGAAGTATAATCTTTCACATACTTATATCAAAAAATTTCATGCACTCAAGGACGCCATCTTTGGGAGCTTCGATTTAACTTGGTGCACCTTCATCCTTGGGCATATGGAGGAGTGCATGCTTCAAGCATAATTTCAATACGACTTTGCAGAGGAGCCTCAATAAATTTTTTCACCACCTTGACTTGAAGTGGGCGCATTTGGAGACATGAGGTGGATAAATTGTTTGTTCCCATATTATAAGTCAACACTTAGTCTATAACAGACCTTTTTCATATGTATCAAGACCTTGCTTGATGCATTCACAATAATAATTGGAGAGTTGGATTACAATAGATGTTCATATGGATGGGCATGGCAAGGAGGTGGATTTAAATCTTCATTGCTTAGAAAATCCATCTAGCTTCTTATTGCAGGTGGGCGCATTTCAAGGGTCCTAGAGGATGTTTTCAACACTTAGAAACTTTTTCACTTCCTCCAACTTCGCATTTGAAACACTACATCAGGATAAAACTTCAAACTTAGAATTTTTTATCCTCTTGCCAGTTCATCTTGGGCGCATTTTGATGGGCCTCCTGCCATTTACAAATACTTAGAAGATTTTGAGGCCACCTCTTTGAGATGGGTGCATTTTGATGACCCTAGCAAGAAGTTCTAACATTTAGACAATTTTTTTTTATCATCTTGGCAACTTGGAGATGGGCGCATTTAATTGGTAAAATATTTTGATGATATTAACAAGAGCAATGTGCTCAATAAATAGTTTACAAGATTTACAAAAAACGGGAAGTTTCTAAAAAGAAACTCCAGATAAGATCAGAGACGATCTTATCACTAAATTACAATAACTTGGTGAGAATGTCTGTTGTCTGCTCCTCTGTCGGAACATACAACAACTGAACTGATCCGTCTTCAACCAGCTTCCGAATGAAATGACAACGAGTTTCCACATTCTTGGTTCTTTCATGGAAGACCGAATCCTTGGCAAGTTTGAGAACTCCCTAATTGTCATAGAACAAGGGAGTCAAACCTACTTGAGATATTTGCATATCCGCAAGCATCCGGCAAAGCCAAACTGCCTCACATGTTGCTTTTACTGCTCCCCGATACTCTACTTTTGTCGAGGAGAAAGCCACTGCCTGCTGCTTCTTACTAGTCCATGTGACTGCACCGGATCCCAAACTGAACACATACCCAGACGTTGATTTCTAGTCATCAACTGAATCTGCCCAATCTGAGTCTATGAAACCACTAAGTTTAGGATCATGACTCTGAGTGTACAAGAGTCCATAGTCAGAAGCGCCCTTCACATAATACAACACACACTTCACTGCTACCCAATGATCAACCTTGGGGGCTGTCATGAAGCGTGATATGTAGCTCACTGCAAAACTGAGGTCAGGTCTAGTGGCAGTGAGATAGATGAGGCTGCCCACTAGTTGCCTGAACAAGGATTTATCTACCACAAGTGAGTCGGACTTAGCTGACAACTCAAGCCCTTTTTCCATGGGTGTGGAGGCAAGTTTGCAATCCTGCATTTGGAACTTATCCAAAAGACTTCGAGCATACTTGGAATGGGAGATGAAGATGCTGCTCTCGATCTGCCAAACCTCAACACTTAAACAGTAATGCAAAAGTCTCAAATCTGTCATGTCAAATGTGCTGCACAAATCTTGTTTGATCTCATCGATCAAATGTGCCGAGCTGCCAGTAATGATCAGGTCATCCACATAGACAATAACAATAAGTATATCAGTACCAGTCTGTTTGACATACAGGTTAGAGTAAGATGGACTCCTCTGAAAGCCATGTTTTGTGAGGTACTTATCTATCTTTATGTACCAAGCCTGAGGAGCCTGCTTCAGGCCATAGAGTGCTTTGACCAATCTGCACACCTTCTGTTCTTGACCAACAACTTTGAAACCTAGAGGCTACATCATGTAGACCTCTTCCTTCAACTTATCGTTGAAAAAAGCACTCTTGACGTCCATCTGATGGACTATCAAACCAAACTGGGCTGCTAAGACAAGGACGAGCCGTATGGTACTCATTTTGGCTGTAGGAGCAAAGGTCTCCTCATAGTCAATGCCTTCTTTTTGTGAGAACCCTCGTGCAACCAAACAAGCTTTGTACTTGTCAAGGGTTCCGTCAACTTTGTATTTCACCTTGTACACCCATTTGCAGCTAATGGGCTTCTTCCCTGGAGGAAGATCAGAAAGGACCCAAGTGTGATTCTTCTGAAGACTCTGGTATTCAGATTCCGTCGCCTTTTCCCACTCAGGAATTCCTTTAGCCTCTGAATATGTCTGAGGCTCATAGACACTGTGGATGTTGGCCATAAGAGCAAAATTGACTATAGGTTGTTGTTTGCTCTTATTTCTAGATGATCTACCCTCAACGAGCTCATCCTGTCGAAGATCACTGATAGTCTTAAGCCACCATTTTGGCCGGAAAGTAGAACTGCCAACATTAGATGTAACAGGAGGAGTTGGAACTGGTTTTGGAACAAGTTCAGTAGGGGGATCTTCACTATCATCAGGAGGAAAATCAGGTTGAGCATCATCAAAGACTGAGTCTTCGTCATCCCTCTCATCAGGTGAACCTAACGGAAGTCGAACGCCCACATTAGGAGCCTGCAAAGGCTGATCCTCTGAATGTTGAACAGGTGAGGAAAGGTGAAATGGTCCTCGTTCCTCATCAAAGACAACATCCCAACAGAAGATAAGACGATCAGTGTCTATATCAATCAGCCGATATGCTTTATGGTTGTCACTGTACCCTATGAACATTAGTTTCTGGCTCTTGGAGTCTAACTTAGAGCGCTTGGCATCTGGAATCCAAACATATGCAAGAGAACTGAAAATTTTGAAATGATTGATCCAGGGTTTGCGACCAGTCCAAACTTCCTTAGGAGTCTTCCCCTCAACGGCATGAGTGGGTGACCTATTAAGGAGGTAGACAACAGTATTGACAGCTTCTACCCAAAACTTGGTAGGAACACTCCTATGTTGCAACATGGAGCGAGCCATCTCAACAATCATACATTTGCGCCACTCTACAACACCGTTTTGCTGAGGAGTGTAGGGTGTGGTTAACTATCGTTTAATCCCGTGTGTATCACAAAAGTTGGAAAATGCACTAGAACAAAATTCCCCCCCATTATCTGACCTAAGAGTTATTATGCAAGAACTGGACTCTTTTTCTACCAAGGCCTTAAACTTCTGAAATACATTAAAGACTTTTGATTTCTGCTTAAGAAAGTACACCCACATTTTCCTACTAAAATCATCAACAAAAAGTAGAAAGTACTTGCAACCAGTTACAGAAGGAGTAGACATAGGCCCACAAATATCAACATGAACTAATTGAAGTACCTTCACCAAGAGTCTCCATCTGGGAACGATGTCCAATGCTGCTTCCCGGCCTAACAAGCACCACAAACACCCTAATGCTAAGTTTGAATGTTAGGTAGTCCAACTACAAGTCCCTCCCGAGCAAACTGAGAGAGATAGTGCACATTCAAGTGTCCATACCGCTGGTGACAGCTGAATTCCTAACTGCCATGGCTAACTCCGAAGAATCACCGGTGTCCACAAGCCTGTAGAGGCCATGATCCTCTATACCCACGGCCACCGTTGTGTGAGTCTCCCGATCTACAATAGAACATTTGTGTGAGTTGAACACCACATCCATCTGAGGAAAATGCCGCATTATCTGACTAACTGAGAGAAGGTTGATCTCCATATCAGGTACATAATACACGTTGAGGAATATGAGATTCCTCCAACTAGACCGAACCTGAACAGTGCCTGTACCAACAACTGTGTATTCTTCGCCTCCTCCAAAAATCACTGAGTCAGTGCAAGGGGAAAAGTCTGTGAACCAGTCACGCTGATGAGTGAAATGAAGCGAGACACCAGAATCAATGTACCAAGCAGAGGATTTGACATGGTCTACAAGCCTTTTTGCCATGAGTGCATAAAAGGAAGATTCCTTATGCTCGGAGCGCTCGGCGATATTCGCTTTCTGCTGAGACCCTCCTTGCTTCTTTTGTTCAGAAGCCAAACGTGCATGACAATCCTTCTTTATGTGGCCATATTTGTGGCAATAGTTTGCACTGAATATTCTTCTTCTTAGGGCTGGTTGGGGTTCGACTAGACCCCTTCTGCTGTGAAGGCTGACCTTTCCCTTTGTGTTTGGGCTAGGTTTTAGCTGCAAAGGCTTGCTCCATGGAGGATGAGGATGCACTACTACTAAACTGTTGTTTCCAGCAATTCTGCTGCAAGAGGATAGTGCAAAGTTCTGGAAACTTTAGGTCAACATTAGTAGACGTAATGTTGAGAGTCTCTATGAAATGTTCATAGGACTTAGGTAGGCTCTTCAGAGTGATCACGACCATGTCTTCTTCCTCCATTTTCCGACCAATCGCCTCCAATTGATCTCTGATCTCCTGGATTTTGTTCAGGTGCGCTTGCAGAGTTGTTTTCTCATCCATCATGATAGAAAACAACATATTCTTCAAGAAAAACACACGGCTTTTGTCGGAAGTTTCATGCAAACCCTTCAAGTGATCCCAAATCTCCTTAGCTGATTTTCCAGATGGAATCTAAGGGAGTTGATCATCTGTGATTGAAAGCTTAAGAAGCATTACTGCTTCACGATTCTGCTCATCAAACTTCTCTTGATCCTTACCTGCCACTGTGAGATGAGTAACATTGTCGAGGATCATCTGATCAAGGCAGCGGTATTCAAAGATGGTCATCATCCACTACTTCTAGGTGTTGTAATTTTTGTCGTTGAATTTCTGACTGCCCTCCAACATAAGATTATTTAAATTGGCCATCTTCATGCTTTTCGAGGCACAAAAAATGAGGAACTAAGAAGAGGCTTATGCACAAAACCTAAGGCATGAGTTTCAAAACAAGGAGGCAGGTTTAGGCACAAAAAACAATGTAAATCCGTTGGCACAAAATTTGAGGCACAAAAAACGATGCACCCAAAAAAATCGGAAACCAACCCAGTTAGATCTCGAAAAACCCACCAAGAATTTGTAGTCAAAAAAAAAATCGACTTGATCTGAAGGGTCAAAACCCTAGACGAAGCTTTTGGGAACCCTAGCCACCATGGATGACCAGAAAATTGCAGATAATTTCTGGAAAAACACCAGAAAATAAGCAGATTCTCCAAAAAAAAAATGCCACCAAATCGTAGCAAATAGGTAACAAAAACGCGTGGCCAAGAGGGCAAAGAAACGTGTGCTAGAAGAATATGAGAAAAACGCATTCAGGAAAATGAGAATCCCGTCGCCAGAAGAACAAACCGCGCGGCTAGAACATAAAGAAAAACGTGCACAAAACTTGCTCAGAATCACGTTTACAGGAGAAAACGCGTCCTACATCCTCAAAAACAAGAAGAAACATGACCAGAAGAGGTTACAAAATCTGCCACAAAATCCTGTTGCCAAAACGCGACGCCCTAGGATCAGAAACGCGATGCCAGAAGTCGGCCAAAAGCTTCGAATCTTAGCCACGAAAATCACGAAATTTTACCAGAAAAGCCACGCAACCAGAAGAATACGATTTTAAAAAAATCGTGTCTCAAAAACGTGGTCACAAACCCACAATTTTACAAAGCCCTCGAAATTCCACAAAAATGCAGATCGAAAAACCTTCGAAATTTTTTTCAGAAGAGCCATAGGAAAATTACGAAAAAAAAATTCGAAATTTGTACTCTAAAAAAAAAATCTTCAAAATTTTCTGAAAAGATTTTATAAAATTTTTAATTCAAGGACTGAAAAAAAAATCTTAAAAGGATTTTTATGAATTAAAAATTCAATTTTGAGCTTGTTGGCTCTAATACCATATTACGCAATGTCAGAACCCTGGTGGTTCTCAAATTGAAACCCTAATTGATTTTTGTTTGTTTTTGCAAATTTTTGTTTTTTTGTATTTTGATGAGTTTTCAGGCAAAATTGTAAAGCTGCGATTTCTCTCAAAATTGCTAATAAATTCATACAAATTTAAATAACTCTAGAAAAGCTTGGGAAATGATCAGAGAAGGTAGGCGCACTGTTTATTATTACTTCCAAAGCATTTACAATACAAAAAAATCTGAATAAGGCATGAGTTACAATAAATTTATTGAAAAAAACCTGATTTCTCTTTAATGGCGGCTGTAGCAGCAATAAATGCACATAGAAATTAATAACTCCACTTTGCTCTCCAGTCACAGGCAAGAAATAATCCCCAGTACCAAGGCGCCCAAAAAGAAAACACAGAAGTTGAAGAATACAGGCGTTCCTCTGAAGATGTGAAAGTACGGCCAAGAAAGGTACAGAAAAAGTACGGCTGACAGCAATAAATGACAAGGTACGGCCCCCAAGAAATGTTGCCAGATCTCTGGAAAGTGCCCTCTGATGAAGTCGCCTTATTGATCTGATGAAGATTCTCTGCTAACACTGAATAACTGACTCAATAAATCCAATCTGTGATCTCTGTATGAAACCACCAAGTGCAAGCTTCAGCTGGTATTGCACAGCCTCAGTCTGCCTGATCTCTGAAGAGTTTTCGTTCTCCAGAAACGATCGTCTGCCAGAAACCCTAGGGTTTGCAAACTCCAATGCTCAGAGCAAGAAAGACAAATTAGAATAACATTTCATAATGGTTCGATTTGCCTTTCATTGAATAAATATATCCTCTTCATTAAAATTCGACCCAATGCTCCTTTTTAATTAATCATTTAAATAAAATGATTTATTTCACCTTTGATACTTAGGAGAAATATTAAATAATTAAATGGCGCCTCAATTTAATGAATAATAAATATTCACTAAGTCAAAAATTACTACTTTATTATAAAGTATAATAAATACTTTATAACTGGCCAATTTAATTAAATATTTAAATATTTCAATAAAGTGACTTTAATATAAAGTCAAATTATTAAATATTTAATAAATCATTAATTACTCCTTATTTCTCCGTCTGATCACCCAAACGTGAACTAGGTCAACTCGAGCTGAATGGTTGAACTGTGCCCGCCCAAAATAGCAGCTTCCACTCTGACCTAACTTTCTAAAAATAGAAAGTTCCTGAAAAGCACTCGAAGACTCAAGTCTAACTCGATTAATCACAAACCGAGCTACCAAACACTGAGTAATCCCAAATGATCCGTGACCATTCACCACGAGGATCGAAATAATAGGCCTACTCCTCGACAAACAGTGTCGCTAAAACGGGACATGATTCCGCCCTCCCGAAATTGCTTGTCCTCAAGCAATCTCTGCAAATACAGATGCACTGCACCACCTGGATCCCAAGGATAGTACCGGACAATGTTCCTGCTGGCCACAACTGACTCCTGTAACTCCCACAACTGATCAGCAAGAATAGAATACCATTCCCTATTAACCTCAGTGCGGTCCGGCATAGGATCAAGAAACTCAGAAGGAGGCAAGTCAAACGGCAAGCAACACTTACCCCCTAAAACTGCACGAGATATACTATCATCCAACATATCAAGCACGTGCATGCTAGAACTGTGCACCTGAAACAAATCGTGTACATGCGGATTAATCATGAAGCTATATGCACTCTGCACCATATACACACTGTGATACTCCTCCGTGAGCTGAGTCTGAAATCCCAGTGCACTAGTAGGATCCCAAACGCTATCATTACTCTGCTCAAGACCAGGATCAGGTGAGTTACCCATATCAAACTCAAAGAGCGGATTGTCGTATGTAGATATAACATCTGTCTCAAACAATGGATTGGTCACAAACGGAACCAAACCACTAGGCTGATCCCAAACGACTGCCTCAGAACCCCCAGGGTACTGAGCATAACCATGCCTGGTCTGCACAAAATCCTCCTCTACCTTCTCGCTCTTCCCACTAACGAGAGAGATAGAACGAAGGCTGCCATCTGTAATACCCCTCAACACATATTTCTTGCCCTGTACCTCAAATCTCATCTCCATTTTAGGCAAGTTGAGGGTGAACACACTAATGTCCTGCAACCATCTCATACCCAGCACTAAATCCATCCCACCCAGGTTGACTACATAAAAGTCTGCCTGCAACTCATAATCAGTCAGCATGAGAGTGAGATTACAAATCCGTCGAGTGCAAGTGAGTGTATATCCATCTGCCACCCGAACTCTGAATCCAGCGAAATCCTCTGTCTGGAGTCTACATCTGCTGACGAAGCTCTCATCAATGAAATTGTGTGTGGCTCCAGTGTCGAGCATAGCAATACATCGCTGTCCTTCCACTAATCCCCTGAACCTGAATGAGTCATCCCGTACACTAGTAGATAATACCAACGGGGATAAGTTGGCATCGGGCCCAAACTCTGTAGAGGCATTCCCGGCCTCTGCATGTTCTGAAACAACCTGCTGGTCTGAATCATCAGACTCGTCATCATCATAGTAAACCCACATGGCGCGGTTGGCTCTGCCCTTCGGTCTCAAAGGACAATCGTGCTCCTTGCTGTAGGGTGCTTTGCACCAATAACAAAGTTGTTTCTTCCTGCATTCCTCCCGAGTTGCATCATCAATTCTTGCAACTGGTTTCCTTTTAGGCTCTGCAACTGGTGTATGACTCTCCTCAATAGGCAAGTTATTTGTTTTAGGCTGAAATTGTTTCTTCGGAGCAGCAAGCTCCATACTCCTTGCCTTCCGCATCGCCTCCTGAAGAGTAGGAGGGTCAAAAGCCTTAACCCAACCTCTCATGGGTTCTGTCAAACCCTCAACGAAGAGTATGATGAGTCTCCGTTCTGAAATGCCAGTCACCATAACTGAACTCTCTGAAACTCACCAATGTAAGAATCCAAACCTTCAGTCTGTCCGAGCTGAGCCAACTCTCTGAAATACAATTCCGGATCCTTCTTATCAAATCTCTCTATCAGTCTGCTGGTGAACTCCTGATAGGTATTGACCGCATGATGGCCTAGCGTATACATGCCATGGTGCCACCAATCATGTGCTACTCCGTCAAGATGTAAAGTAGCAAATTTAATTGCCTCATCCTCCTGCATAGGCCTAAGTGACAAGTAATTGTCCAATTTCTGGACCCAAGACCTCGCTGATGTCTTTTCAGACCCATCAAAATATGGCAATGTAATCTTGCTCACCGTATACTGCAAATCCCTATTCACCTGTGGCTGCGGCTGCTGATGCTGTGGGGGTCTGCGGTCAAATCTGCCTCCACCTCTGGGTTTATAAACATCTATAAACTCATGGAATGTAAGTGCCTGCCGGATCTCAGGTGCTAGTGACATGTACTCACCATGAAATCTCGCCAAGTCTGCCACGGACATGCCATTGTGTGGCTGAAACTCCTGATGCTGCCCCTGATGCTCTGCCCCTGGAGTCTGTGGTGGAGTCTCTAGGT